>JAJJMC010031261.1:1452685-1494932 GCA_023531435.1 Papaver californicum
AATTAACAATCACCTGCCTCTCTGTGGGAACGAACTTGTTCTTATTACTATACTCTAATCTATATTAGTGAAGTAAGAACTTGAATTATTTTGGTTGGCTGACGATACGACCAAGCAAATCTATAAAGAAAATGCAATAAGTGGAGATGACTTTCCAAGCGAAATCTCAGGCAATGAGAATTCACAGGCATAAAAACTACAACACCCAGCCCCCTTCGGAGAAAAAACGATGAATGTCGCGGCTATAGAGCTTACTGGGGGTATAAAAGAAGGAGTTAAGGAAAAATTAAAGGTGATCAAAGAAAGTACGAAGTTGAGTGAGCAGAAACGGGAGAGGTTGAAAAACCATCGCAGGAGTATATAAATATATTTGCATGGAAACATAAGATCTTTCAAGTGTTTCTCTTTAGTAAAGAAGGGATTTGGGAAGATCAATTGCAAAGAAAGAGAAGAAGAGCTCAAGAACCAAACTACGGACTTCATATTGTTAAAGGTAGAAGACTGGGAGGAGAATCACAGGAAAATTCAAGTGATGGAATATAAACCTGGCGAGATGGTCGTGCGACAAGTTCCACTGCACCTAAAAGAACTAAGTGGAAGATTAAAACCATCGTGGAAATGACCATACTTTATTAGGCGAATCGTTGAAAGCGGGGCATACGAATTAGAGGATCACAAAGGGGATAATTTGGATTATCAATGGAACCCCAAATACATCAAAAAATATCACCAATGAAACCACAGTGGCAAGTGAAGGCTCTCGGCGAATGTATGATTTAATACGAACCCTGCATTACAAGATGGAACCCCATGAATGTGGCCCAAAAGCCGCCTATGAGGCGAGGGCAGTCAAATACATAAGACCTACAATACGTCCCAAGATGCAAGAGGAAAATTCTAAGACTTAAAACACATTACGTAGAGAGGTTCTAGGATCTTTCATCCCAAGAGGCAAAAGGAAAATTGTAAGACCTATAGGGGGCGGTTAAAACCTCATTTGGAGGCCGATAAGACCCTATCCTCCAAAGGCAAGAGGAATTTAAGACCTAAAATTTGTTGAATATCGTCGGGATATGGTTCGCCGCTTCTCGCTGCATCATAGCCAGACGAAAGAAATTCAGCAGGAGGTATAGACTATGCAAGAGGCGCCGAGGTGCACCAGTTGAGGCATGGGGGCTCAGCGCATTTGAAGCGAGACCGAACATTTCCATAAGAGCCAAATCCTTGATAGTTTATTCCTGGTCCCCAAGAAACCCCTTCTAGGGTGTGGCCTCGTAACCTGAGCCAATTAGGCAGGGGATAAGAGGTCGTGTAAACAAACTGGTTGTTGCAGAACGGGATGAGAGGTGCAAGGTACACTTACCAGATGTTTACTTCCTTGAATGGGCAGTCGGGGGGAACATAAAGGGATGACACCCTCCTATATGGAGCTGAAGTAGCCTGATAAGGCGAGGTTTGAGAGACTATTGCTCACGAGAATATTTAGGCTCGCTTACTTCGTCGACGGAGTAAATGGCCATTAATAACGCACCTCTTCCTATAAAGAAAGAAAACAAAAACAAAGAATTCAAAATAAAAGTAAACAAGTAGGAGATATTGTGAAAAAAATAAAGAACTAATCAATATAAGCGAAGAAAAAGTATACAGAAAATAGGTAAAATTTTATAACTAATCCATTTTTCTTGTCATTTAAGCAGATAAAAAGGATAATATATTCAACTCGAGGGAACCGACATTTTCAAAAATAGATTTACAGTAAAAAAAAGAGTATTGGGGCAGAGAAAAAGAAAAGAAGCGGGAGAGGCAAGGACAGACATAGATAAAAGAAAATAAATCTTCACGATGCAAGCTCAAGCTTTGTCGTCAGCAGCAGTGACCGTGGTCTCGCTTGCACCAGTAGAAGTTTCAGTGCAATACTTCAGAGGAGGATCTCCTTGTGTCTGCTTTTCACCAGCATCCCTTTCGGGAGCAGACTCATCTTTCTCGCCATCTCCATCTTTTTGTTCATCTCCTTCGTCATCTTTTTCTTTTTCAACATCCTCATCATATTTATGCTCGGAAAGATTCAAGACCGTTCTCGGAACTTGGTGAAGATCATAGACTTGATTTGCAACATCCTGGATGATATTGTTCACTAGCGTAGTATTTCTTCTAGGGGTGGGACTTGGTCGGGTTCGAAGGATTGGCCGAGGAAGACCCGAGCTAGAAATATGTGGGTTGGATTACCCATTAAGCCCGTGGAACCCATAAAACTCTTGCCCATAGACAGACCACGATGTATCTCGGGTTCCGCGGGTTGGCCGATGAAGCAACAATTAAGATGATACACACTTTGTGAAAATACACAAGCTAATAAACATATATTTATATATACAATAAAACTCTCAATTGTCTTAATTTAGGTTTTTTTTACTAAAGATAAATAATTTAAATATCGTAATTTTTAATTTTCTTTAGATTTGATGTGATAATGTTAACTAAATTGAGTAAGATTTTATTAGAATACTTAATTTATATCATTTTCAAAATGTTATTGAGATTATTTACAATAATATAACAAACTTTCATATTTATAACTTAATGCTATTATTAATGAAATAACTATAGTATCGTATTTTTAATAAAGAATTACAATTAAAATTACTCAAAATAAATAATAATATCATACATAAAATAAATTATATAATTATTTTATAGTTCTTCGGGTTGGGCAGGTTGCTCATGCCCACCCAAATTAGCTCTGATTGGTAAAATTTGTGCCCACATCCGCCCAATATTTGGAATTGCATTGTCCATGCCCGCCCAACATTCGGGTTGGGCGGGTTCACCCAACCCAAGTCCCATCCCTAGTTTCCTCATTTTTTTGTCAGTAGCTTTGGTTTTCGCTTGAAATATATTGAACTCTTCATTGAGATCTCTTAGTTCCTGATACTTCACGTCGTTATCCTCTTGAGCTTTTGCTAGTTCCATACAATCTGGTCTAGTTCGTATTCAGTTTTCTTCTTTTAATTTGTGAAAACAATAAAGAAAGAATCAATTGAGTTACTTTTGTGAATCAATAGTGGCATAAACAAAGACAGTCTTTTATAAGGACCTTCATTCAAAGTATTAGGCTGAGCCTCGTAGACAAGCTCCAAAAGGTTTGGAAGACGACTTTTGAGGTTTTGTTTTCTCGCGAGCATGGGCCTTGTTCTTTCCTTTCAAGTGACCCAGGAGATTGTTGTTATCCCAGATAAGCAACTGGTTAGACTTAATGGCCTCAGAAGTCTCTAATCGTGCTTAGCGAAGGTCATCCTTGGTTGATTCAAGATTTGCTCGTAAGGTGCGAAGAGCGAGTTCAGATCCGCAAAGCTTCGTTTCCGAAGTACGTAGTTTTGTAGTTACTGAGTCATCTGCTATTGAAGCCTTCTTCTTCTCCTTTCGCAAGAAAAAAATATCTTTCTCTAAACTAGTAATCGTGGCTTGGTGTTGTTGTCTCTTATCCTTATATAAAGTCAATTCATTTTGAAGCCCAATTTGCAGATTGGTAAGGTTTGTCTTTTGAATATCGAATGTGAATTTCAATTCGTCAGTATTGTAAAGTTCCTGGGACAAGTGGCTTATTCCACGAGTCAAATGATATATGCGATCATCATATTATTTTTGCTTCATGGTAAAAGTCTCGCACTCCAGCTGATAATGATAAACAGTATTGTCTCGCCTTCGACGAAGATCTTCAAAGGAATAAACCTAAGTATTAATTAGCGACAACAGTAGAAGTAACAAGTTAGTGAAGGAAGATAGTGATGTTTACCTTTTAGCTCATCAATCTGACAACGAAGTGAATCTTCCGCCTCCTTCTCTTTCTGCAGCTCCTCCCCCAGTGAAGACTTATTTTTCTTCAGTTGTGAATTCTCACTCACAAGCATCTGTCGATTCTTCTCAGCTTGCCGAAGCACTGTGAACTGAGCCAGTTAGCGATTAATCTTCTGCAAAAGCAAATACATTTTTCAAAGCCAGTGAGAACCTAAAAACAAGCGAATTTTAAACTAAGACAATTCAATTTACCAACGTCATTAACTCAGCATGTTGAGCTTCGGTCAAAGCAGAAGAAGTCTCCACCTTAGAATCATCATTAAGAGTAGATAAGAAGTCCGAGCATAGACGCATCATGGCATGGCAAACCGGATCAGGAATCTCAACTTTCTTTCCCTCTGAAACAAACTTGAACATCAGAGCCTAGGAATTCATGTGGCGAGCATAACTCTCACTAATTGTGGGCTGTTCAAAGATCTCTAACTTTTTGTACTTCAGCTCTCCCTTCATTTACAAGATCCTCAAGGATCTTCGTCTCTTCAGAAAATTCAGCAATTGGATTCACAATGGTAGTCAGTTCTGGAGGAGGATCCTCAACCGAATCATTTTGTGTTTTTTGTACCTCGTCACAAGCCATCTTCCCAACCTCCTTCGACGAAGAGGCATTAGCTTTAGCAGGAAAATCTATTTGTAATGAAGAAACTGATACTAGCTTGGTGGAAATAATGGAGGGAACTTTAAGAGATGGATGATCCCTTTTTGTCTTTCGTGGCTTCTTCTTAGAATGAGGTTCTAACGTCTCGCCCGCGTCCCCCTTCGTATCAAATATTCGCCGACGTCAAATAAAGAACAAGAAGCAACTATGGGGAATTGTATCAAGAATTAGAATGTATTTTACCTTCCTAGTCCCCGAAGAGGCACACTTGTGAGAACGAGGTCTTTCGTTGTAGCAATCGAGAACGGCCTGCGAAAGCCATAAATGTAAACATCTGCAAAATACAAAGTTAATTGGCAAAGCAGAAAAGAAAAAGTTACCTCTTCCGTTCTCTCAGCCCATCCCATGGCCCAGGGAGCGAATTCTTCAAGACCCTCAAAGTCCTCTATAGGAACTTCAAGAATGACTGGAGTTTTCATCCGGTTGTCATCGTTAGAGTGGCAAAGAAGCATATTTCCTTTATACCCCTTCGGGTCAACATCACAAAGTAAAAACTTTAGGTTATCAACAACACCAGTTGCCAAGTTGAAGCGAATTCTCCATCTCTCCTTGCGATGTATAATATTCAGAGGTATATTCAGAGGCTTCGAAGGGATGTAAAGAGCCAGGAAGAGTAAAATGCTTTTGCGAATGGAATACAAATTCGTTCATCAGACGAATCGCATTCCCACATAGTTGAAATACGCCTCGTTGAGGTTTCAAGCAAGCCAAAACTTCGCAGAGAATGGGACTCGCTGGATTATACAAAGGAATGGTTAGACTAACCTTCAGCTGCCCCAGAGTGACGATAACTCTATTCGAACTCCAGTCTCACTTTCAATCCAATCCAAGTCTAAATTGGTGATCATTTCAGATCTTTTGGGAACAATAAGCTAATCCCAATTGATTTAAATCAGCGGTGAACTCAAGGATTTCCTTCAGAGCTGATCTTTTTAGAGGGGAAAGGCTAAAAAGACCAAAAATACAGAAATTCAATCAAATATGGCAAACACAAAAGTTAATAAAAAAAAGTGGAGTTCAGTCAAATCATGATGATCAAGATAAATCAGTATCAGAAAACTTGTTTTTGAGCTTGGCTAGGAGAAATACTACATTTTGGAGACATGATGATGACTAGGCGGAGATAAAATTACGGAAAGATATTGGAAAAAGAAGAAATTAATAAAGGAATTGCAGAGATTTCAGAGAGTAAGAGGCAGAATTGCAGATGGAGTTAAGGAACAAGAAGAACAGTCAGATAATAAAAGATTTATAGAGAAGATTCCAAGAGAAGTCACTTATATATCCTAGGTTACTGGTTGAGGAGGTGAAAAGGCAGCATTAAGGAGGATGTGTCAGTCTTAAAGTGAAGAATTAAAATCGTGGAGGCGGTTTATCGTGAATATCAGAGGCATGGCAACAGTCAAAACTTTTTCGAATTTTGTTCTCATCCCACCCTCGTTCGGATGACAAGAAAAGAGGCAAAATATGGGGACATAAAATTAATTCACCACGTGTTCGCATCTTGAGACATGAATACGGCTGAGACGAACACAAGGCAAGTACTCAGGCGAATCTCGATCAAGTTAGGGATCTTCGTTTATCTTCTTAAGTCATGACGCGTGGAAAGAACCAAATCAAGATCAACGGATAAGTTTGAATATGTCAATTGGACATTAAATGCGCGAGCAGAGCAGTCATATCAACAGTCAGTTAGTTGTCGGGACAGCTGGTGAAATATCATTAGACGAAGAGCAGAGCCACAACGACAGCTACGATGAAGGCCATTGGTGAATTTCTCAGTGAAGCAAAACCAACGAAGTTGGATTCTTTTCCAAGAAAGCTTTAGCAAAGAAGACGTCTGCAAAGATACCTATGAAGTGTTATGAGCTGTCATCCATTATTGTAATTTGTCTATAAATACCAGGGAGAATAATGTAGAAAGGGTTTAACTTCTTGTGTGAGGTATGAGGGAGATAAAATTAATGAGATCATTATTGTATCAAGGCTGGGGGATTGTAATCTTCTTCATATCATAGTGAAAATCACTCCCGTGGATGTAGGTTTTAACAACGAACCACGTAAATCCTTTGTGTTCTTTACTTTCATTTGTGATTGTGTGAATTCAGACCATAAATCTTGACCAAAACCATTGAGTATTTGGGTGTGGTGTAGGATTTCCTGCTACTACCCTAAGCCTCTAATAGCTCAATATACCGCAAGCAATAAGAATGACTTAATTAAAGTCTGGCCTTTATTCTCGCATGTGAATGAATTGCCTTAGTACCATAAATGATTTAACTTAGACGGCCTGCCATGATAAATGATTTTCAAATGATTTGCAATATACTAGAGGTAGGATATCACATATCCATGAAGAAATGCTTTTTGAAATTATATTCATAATGTAGTAGCAGGAAATCCTACACTACACCCAAATACTCACCTTAACCTACTCTCAATGGTTTTGGTTAAGATTTAAGGTTCGAATTCACACAATCACAAGTGAAAGTAAAGAACACAAGGGATTTACATGGTTCGGTGTTAAAACCTACATCCACGGAAGTGATTTTCACTATTATATGAAGAAGATTACAAGCCCTCAGCGTTGATACAATATTGCTCTCACTAGTTTTATCTCCCTCACGCCTCACACAAGAAGTTCAACCATTTCTATATTATTCTCGCTGGTATTTATAGACAAATTACAATAATGGATAAGAGCTCATAACACCTTACAGGTATCTTCGCAGACGGCTTCTTCGGTAAAGCTTTCTTGGAGAAGAATCCAACTTTTCTAGTTTTGTTTCACTGAGAAATTCGCCAAGTGGCCTTTGCCGTAGTTGTCGTTGTGGCTCTGCTTTTCGTCCAATGATATTTCATTAGCTGTCCCGACAACTAACTGACTGGTGATATGACTGCTCTGCTCGCGTATTTTATGTCCAACTCTCCCATTCAAACTTATCAGTTGATCTTGAGTTGGTGCTTTCCACGCGTCATGACTTAAGACGATAATCGAAGATCCCTAAGTTGATCGATATTCCTTGAGTGCTTTCCTTGTATTCGTCTCAGCCGTATTCATGTCTCAGGATGCGAACACGTGATGAAGTAGTTTTCTATCCCCACATTTTGCCTCTTCGCTTGCCATCTTAACGGGAGTAGGATGGGAAGATAATTCGAAACGTTTTACACTGAATCCAAGTCTCCTGACTTCTTGTGTAACTGCCTCCACAACTTCAACTCCCCATTTTATGACCGACACGACACCTTCACTGCTTCCTCTCCACCTTTGTTAGCCGGTAACCTAGGATATCAATTCCTTCCTAAAACAATTATTTCCTCATTAATTTTATTCTCTCATTAACTTCTTCGTCTCCACTGCAAATCTTTTGCAATTCTGCCTCATTCCTTCATTAATTTCTTCTTCATATCTGGCCTCTCTTCTGCTATTCTTTCTTTGCCTTGACTATCCGTTATCATGTCTTCCAAACAGAATCCTTCTTCTTGTCTGTCCCTAAGGTAGGTTTATCAAACTGTTGCTTCCCCTCGGTCTAATTCTCTTCTGCCTCGTTAGATTTATCTGCTTGAACTGTTCTGATTTTTTCCTTTGTGCCCCTTCAGTTCCTCAGTATCAGAGAAAACTGAAGACAAGAAGGTTACCCATCTCACTCCCTTCTTTGATGTTTCATTACATCTTTTTTACTAGGTGCTCATTTTATGGCTAATATCCGCAGGTTGCCTCTACTGTTGCTACTGAAGTGATAGTACCAACTCAATCTCGTAAGTGAAAGAATTCAGAATCTAACTCTTCTTCGCAAGAAAAAATCATAATTGTTATTGTAATCTTATTTTACTCTCTTTTTCCTCTGATTTTATCTGACGAAAATGAGTTGATTCACGAAATATGAAGCACGTGGAGATTCTCTTACTGGTTTGAAGAAGAAGAAGACTCGTGAGATAAAAAAAACCAAGCCTACTCTTAAAGTGCCGACACTGATGACACCGGTCTTGGATCCCATAGTTTCGCAACAAACTGAGGCCCGTACTGAAGAGGCTATTCCATTCGCGGAGAATACAAAAACAATTGCTGTAAAGATTTCGCAGGAAAAATATGACTCAACATACTCTCCAAAGAAATTTGAGATTGTAGAGGAGAAAATTATTGAGCAAGGTTCGCTGGGAAGGACTGATGTATCAACTTCTTCTCTTAATATCAACGTCATTCCTACGGAGCCTGTTCCCGTTGTTCCTTTAATGTCTGAAGTTTCTAAGCTTCCCGAAGCTGGGGAAAAGGATGGAACGCAGGAAGAAAATAAGAATGAAATGACAGCAGAAACTCGGGAGAGCCTCCTTAACAAGAGATGTACTCACAAGATGAAAACCTGGAAACGGATGTTCCAAGAGATCAAGGACGGAGTGGTAGTGAACCTTCCTCCCCAGGTCTGTGATGCGATGATGATGATATGCTCTGAATCCTTTAATTTATTGGATTCTCAGTTGAAGATTCAAGTGTCTTTAGCGCTGAAATCTGCTTAAAAGGATGGATTATCAATGTTGGTGAGCATTATTCTTGTCCTTTTAATTCTAAAATGCTTACCCTCTTTTCCATAAATAATGCTTCCTTGTGTGTAGGAGTATAATCGACAACTTGCATTCTTCGAAGAATCTGCTCAGACTGAGAAGGATTGTATATTGCTAAAGGAAAAGGTCGAACAACTGAAGAAAAACAAGGAAACACGGCAGTCAAAGTTGGATTCAGAGATGGAAGCTACGAATTCTCAAAGGAAACGAAATAGTGCACTTCGTGGTGAGCTTCGCTAACTTCCTTTCGTGTTTTTGTTCTTCCCTTTTTCTGTTAGTTGATACTTAGGCTTATGCTGCTGTGAAAACGTTGCCGTATAAGACAAATGGCTGCTGAGCAGAACAATCTCGAAGCTGAATCTCTTCGTGAGCAACACAAAGAGTACCGACAATGCCTTGACCACATTTCTTGGGAGTTACAAAATTTCGAAGAATTGGGTCATCGTATAGATGACCTAACTCGTGAAGTGCAAAATTTGGAGCAACTGAATATCTATCTTGAAGCCGGCAGGGTGGAATTAAATCATCGGAACAGTGAGCTCCAAAGAGAAGTTAATTATTTGCGGACCGAGAAGAGGAAGTTTCTTACAAGGAAGAAAACATCTGGGGCGAAACTTCGTACCACCGAAAAGGAACTTTGCGCCTTAAAAGATGATCTTCGTACTGTCAAGAAAGAACTTTGCACAATACGATCGGAGCTCAACAAACTTCACAAAGATCATAAAAATACGCAGATTGATTTGGAGAAAACCCAATCGGACCTTCACATAACTCAAACAGATATGAAGGAAGCTTTTAAAACCAATAGCTTGATTATGAACAATAATAAGGATCTTAAAGATCTTTTTAAGGAAAGAGATAGAACCATAGCTTTTTATAAAGGCCAATAAATCGCTAGATCAACTTTCTGATTCTCCATGCAAAGTGGCTAAGCTGAGGCCATTCTTTTTTCTCCTTGTTTCTATGTGAATCGTTGTACTAACTATTCCTTGTTTCCCTTGTAGCCTCAGAAGAGAAGATGAGAGTAGAACTAAAGGAAACTCGAGAAGAACTAGAGCAACTTCGCAAGGATCTGACGAAGGTTCAAGCTGAGAAGGATGTTGAGGTTAAAAAGAACCAAGATCTTGAAAAGGAATTTGATTATTTCGAGGAAGAATATGAAGCTAATTATAATGGGTTGAAAAGGGATTATCAGAAAGCTACGGATCACCGATTATCTTTGCGATCTTTACCACGTTCCCAAGGTTACTGTTAAACCTTCCGAAGATTACTTTGATGGTGATGAAGAACCAAAGGATGATCAAGCTGCAACTGAGGAAGCAAAGGATCCAGCTGACGAAGTCAATCCCAATAATGCTGAAGTCTCTATGAATCACAAAGAGGCTAATACTTCCGCAAATCAATACAATCCTGATAACACTCTTGGCGATAATTAGTCTTAGAATCACTTCAAAACCATCATTTTTCTGTTGTTGTCTTTTTTCTTTTGCTTTCCTGTAACCAGCGTTATTTGCACGGGCTGTAATTGATATTTCGTTACCTGTTTTAAATGAGAAATACAAATTGGTTAACTGTCAAATATTCTTTGTTTTGTTGTGCCTTCATGAGGTTTTATTTTTTATTTTTTATCGTGCCTTCGTGAGGTCTTATATTTTGTCTTTATATGAAGAGGTGTATTTTTAATGGCCATTTACTTCGTCGGCGAAGTAAGCGAGCATAAATACTCCCGCGAGCAATAGTCTCTCAAATCTCTCCTTATCTGGTTATTTCAACTCCCTAGAGGAGGGTGCCATCGCTTTATGTTCCCCCTGGCTGCCCGTTCAAGGAAGTAAACATCTGGTAGGTGTACCTTGCACCTCCCATCCCGTTCTGCAACAACTAATTTTTTTTTGCAACCTCTTATCTCCCTTCCTAATTGGATCACGTTACAAGGTCACACCCTATGAGGGGTTTCTTGGGTACCAGGCATAAACTACCAAGGACTTATCCCTTGTGGAAATGGTCGGTCACGCTTTAAACGCGTCGAGCACCCATGCCTCAACCGGTATACTGCCTCACTTTTTGCATAGTCTATACCTCCCGCCTCACTTTCGTCAGGCTATGTTGCGGCGAGAAGCGGAGAACCACAACCCGACGATATTCATCGAATGGTAGGTATTAAATGTCTCTTTCCCCTAGGTGGATAGGGTCTTATCGGCCTCCTAATGAGGTCTTAACCGCCCCTGCATGTCTTATAATTTGCCTCTTGCCTCTTGGGACGAAAGATCCTAGAACCTCTCCATGTAATGTGTCTTGAGTCTTATAATTTTCCTCTTGCCTCTTTGGACAAATTTTAGGTCTTACGTATTGAATGACCTCACCTTATAGGTGGCTCTCTGATCACATTCATGGGGTTCTAGCTTGTGATGCAGGGTTTAAGTTAGAATCATACTTTCCCCAAGAGCCCTGGATGGCCTCCTTTGCTTTATGGGTAATACTTTTTGATATATATTGGATTCCATGTATGATCCAATTCATCCCCTCCATGATCTATCAATTCATAAGCTCCATTTCCAACGATTTGCTTGACGATATACGGTCCTTCCCAAGTTGGCTCCAATTTTCCACCGGGTCCTTTTTGATATGGTGGTATTTCTCGCAAGACCATGTCGCCTAGTTCATACTCTCGCATCCTGACTTTCTTGTTGTATTCTCTTCCTAAACTTCGATGATAATTCTCCATGTGCTGCAACGCTCTTTCTCGATTCTCTTCCAGATCGTCTAGTTTAGACAATATGAGATCCGATGTCAGATTCTTAATCCAAACCCCCCTCTTCGTCGTTGGTATCATCACCTTTGTGGGAAGTTCTGCATCTACCCCGTATGTTAAAAGTAATGGAGACATAAATGTTGCACTTCGCTGAGTAGTTCTGTATGCCCATGATAGACATATTTTTGTGTATGATTTGTCTCAATTCTTTATATTGATAGTGCTCGATTGTGTACCAATTGTGTTATTTTATGTGTTTGTAGGTATTTTTGGGAAATAAACATTTGTGGAAAAATTGGTTAAAAAGTGATAAAAGCAGCCATAAAATTACTGAAGGCACCCTCACCTGAATTGATAAAGGCACCCCTTCTCTTTGAATTAAAAATCAAACTGGCGGGAAAGTTATTCACTCTCTGCGTGAATTGGGATAGAGATTTTGGAGGATATTTTGAGAGATTAAGACAAGATGATACTCTTGTCTCATTATTAAGAGTTTACACACGGTTGGGAGACTCGAAAAAACAACAAAATCTTACTAATATTTCATTCCCGTCACTTGCAGGGAGAAAAATATTATCACGTAAAACATGGATTTCTTTCAAGTTTCCAACTGATTTTGTTCCTATAAATATTCGATACTAGTGAGGATAAACAGCGCAACGACAGCATCACCAAGTTTTGTTTAAGAAAGAAATCAGATTGAGGAGAAGAAAAATATTGCCGAGAAAGAAAGAAATTATTTTCCGAGATAAATTACATTGAAAGAAGGATCTGTGATGAGATACGGGAAAGATTTATTATTGTAGTATAAATATAGAGACAAAGAGATCATTTGGGAGGCTGTAGGGAAGCAGAGAAGAAAGTAAAAAAAAAAAATCGGACAAATTCTTCTGCTCGTGAAGAAGATGAAAAAACGGTTGTCAAAACTGTAGATGTCTGTGGCCGTAGTTGTACATCTATGTTGCCTATTCTTTTGTTTCAGCTCTTTTGCAATAGCTAGCAACAATTACCAATTCTTCTGCAACGTATATATTTGTTGCATTTTCTGTCTCAGTTTCTCTTTTTCATCTTTGTAAACACTTTTTGAGTTATGAATAAATCTTTGGAGAGTGTTTTCAACATGAGGAGTTAAACCCCAATACTGGGACAATGGAGGAAGCCATTATTTCAATAATATATTGGTAATTTCTATTTAATTAATTTTTTGTAATTCTTTTTTATGATTATTTGCATTGAATAAAAATTGAATATATGATTTTGATTAAATAGTTGTGATTTCTTTTGATGGATCATGCTTAGTTTAGTACTTTTGATGTTCCATGCTTTCGATTTACAACTATTATTTTGAAAATCTACTTGTCTAGGCAATAGTTAGAATCAATTTGAATGTACAGAATTGCATAATTATCAATATAGAATCACTTGAAAATTGTTTAATGGTGGAATCCTTTGTCTCAATCTTTTCTATAAACTTGCTACAAACTTTTGCTTAAGTTTTCTATTTTAGTATTAGAATTTAGGTCTAGAATCAATCTTCACAAGTCCGAGTGAACAATACTTTTCTTACCATTGTCTATAACCACATCAACCAACAATACATTGTGCAGATCTTCTCACTAATCTTTGTGTTTCCCATCTAGCTTCTTCTTCAAATTATCCGTAATAGTTTTGTTTGTCGCTTCATCTTTCCCATTGCTTTCTGGATAAATTGGAGTTGACTTGCCTTGCTGAATTTTGAACGCACTAAACAACATGGTGACATTTTCTCTTTCAAATTGCTTTCCATTGTCCGAGAAAATTTCCACTGGTATGTCGAACCTGCAAATAATATTTTCAAACAAAAAAGAAAAAAAATCTTTTTCTGCGATGTTCTTCAATGGCTTGGCCTCTACCCACTTAGTGAAGTAATATGTTGCTACAATTAAATACTTCCGCTGTTTTGTCCCGGGCACTAATGGTCCGATAATGTAAACTCCCCATTTTGCGAATAGCCAAGGACAGAGTACCGACTGCAAGCTTGTTGTTGGAGCATGGATCTTTTTGCCATATCTCTGACATTCTTCGCGTCTTCGTGCATGTAAGGCCAAAAGTAACCTTGAGTTTTAGCTTTTTGCGCTAACGATCTCGTCCCGTTGTGATTTCCTGCATCTCCGTAGTGTATGGCCTTCAAGATTTCCATTCCTTCTTCTTTAGAAAAACACCTCAATAACGGTCCATGAAAAGATTGTCAATACAAAATATCTTCTCGTAACTGATAATTCGTGGATTTGCTCTTGATCTTGTTTGCTTGCAACCTGTCTCTAGGAAATTTTCCTTCACTCAAGTATTCGTGAACTAGAATTCGCCAGTCAGTCACCTGCTCATCTTCGCCTACTTTGATTTCCATGGCCTCCATATCCTGAGCCACTTCTTCTATCGATAGTTGACGTAGCCATTCTACCCGCAATGACGTAGCCTATGGATCACTCATCATCAAAGATATAAAGGTCAACGCATCAGCAAGTCTATTGTTTTTTCAGCAAATATGTCGTCGTTTAATGTTTGGAATTTGTGATGCATAATGCCTCGCAGTCCTTCGGTACTTCAGTAATGATGGGTCAACCGTTTGGTATCTCCCTTCTATCTGGCGAACCAGTAGTTGTGAATCAGTTGTAAGCCTTATATCGTCCAACTTCATTTTAATTTCCAATCTTAGCGCTCGTATCACGGCTTCGTATCTAGTTTCGTTATTGGTTGCTGGAAATTATTATCGAAACATATGAACAACTCTCGCCCCACCTGGCGAGTAAAAAGCAATGCCGATTCCTTTGCCTTCGTTGTTTGAAGATCCATCAACGAATATTTCCCACCTGCTCGGATGGTTCTCTTTAAGCAGGTCTTTAGGATCTGTGAGATCTTCTTCGGGGTTCAACATTTCTTTTATATCCTCAATTAGTCGGTTGTCATCCAAGTAAAATAATTTTAAGTTCTTTTCACTCACAATGATAAATAAGAGTATAGCAATAAGAACATTCGATCCACATGGAGATATGGGTTGTTAATTGTATTAAAAAACTATTATAAAACAGGGGGGATTTTTGTTGTTCAAAGTAATTTAAACTAAAAATTAAACTGAAAGTGTTTAAGAAAATATTGTAAGAGATAACTGGTTAAGTAATTCGTCATCCATCATTACACATGTTATGCAATCAAACGTCAATATCTCCATTCAGTCTCTCATATTACCAATAACCCTAAAGTATCCCCAATCGGTGTCAACACTTCGTACGTTTCCACAAATCAATAAATATTGCAATCGCTAATATATGAATTCTTTCCTATCAAATAACCTAATGCTTTATCGTTAAGATATTCAACTTGAATAAAGCTTTAAATTCTGTGAGACAGGTTATTCATAGGCAATACAACACACTCGTGGTATATTCAACCTAGGCCAAGTTTTACTTGTGACTTCCTTCACGGTTCGCACCGCTAGTGATCAAAAATTACTACTAATTACTAGGGTTCTTGATAGAATTACCTAAGACTCCTAATTATCTATAAAAGAGTTATTAAGATATTTAATTTGCAACTTAAACATACGAAATAACTAATCATATTATTTGAACACAATCAAATAATTATTATGCATAGTAAAACTTCAACGACACGCAAGAGAGTGAATAATAAAATTGATGCCTTAATTGAATAATATGTTCATGACTTAGGTTACATCCTTAACTAGGGCTGCACAAAAAACCGATAAACCGGTAAAACCGGACCGAACCGAACCAAAAAAATACCGAACCGAGCCGAACCGAGTATCTAATGGTCATCAATGGTAATGGATTATAGAAAACCGGTTGTTTTCGGTTCGGTTTTGGTCTACCCCTAGAACCGAACCGAACCGAGTCGGTTTAAACCGAATAATATTGGTCGTTGGATATTTGTAATATTAGCCATAGATTATTGATCTAACCCTAGGTGTTTTGATGTATAACTGAAACCGAAACGTATGGATCTTTTCCCTTCGCTCTCTTCCTCTCTCAAGTCTCTTCACTGAAGCAGTGAAGCCATTACTAGTTCAGATGCAGGCTGCAGCCATCCGTTTCTTCTAATCCATGGTAAGCTTCAACATCTAAAGCCTAAAGGGTTTCTAGAAATGACCTCTTCAAACCCTAATTTCCCCAATTCTGTATCTCCATTCTCCACTGTAACTCATTGTCTCTTCGTCATTTTCTTCTACAGGTACAACAGCAATTGGTAACTTACGGCCCTCTTATTTCAGTTATTGCAGTCACACCAAGTGAGTTGATCCATACCAAATTGTTCCAATGCTCTCCTTATGGGTTTACTATCAATTTAACATCTTCACATGGCAAGGTCTAGCCTTCTTTGCATTACAGGTACAAATGTTTGTTGCTCGTTTTCCCTTTTTGGCTGAACTTAGAGATATAGTGCATGAAACCTCCAATCACATTGAATACACAACCCCTCTAGTCTCTAGTCTCTACATGCAGTTGCAGACAAAGATATAGTGATGACTGAGCCCCATACTATATTTCTTTCATTGAAAGCTTCCTAGAAATAAGCGAGGAAACAACATCCCATAGTAGAGTCCTATTAACCCAAAAACATAATGAGAACAATATCCCACACCCAACCCAAGACTTCGAACAAACATAATGCTCGATTCCTTTATCCTTTAAAGTTTTGAACCACTATTTGTATGGTGCTATCCTTTGATAAATGCCTGGCGAGTCAGTTACTCCTACCACCAATGAGAAATAGATGTCCATAGCCAATGTGATATCTTGATATCAAATTAAGTTAAAATCTTGAGACTAGTATGGTGCTGAATTTGATACCTTGGTTGTCCTTCTTTGCTCTCTGTTCTTTTTTTCATCTTGCTGACTTCTGTGGTTTACATTTGCATATGCTGTTGATTTTTGTATGCATGTTTGATCTATTTGTGTTGTTCGAAAAAGTACTTCCATAATCTTGTACAACTTTTAAGAGATGTAGGGCTGGGGTTGGTCAATTTTCCAATGTTGGTGGCCAGTAATATATAATATCATCTAGTCATACTAAATCCACTTTATTATTATGGTCACATATTATGTTAACAGTTGCTTTAGATATTAGACTTGGTACAAAGGCAAACATATTAGTATTGCTGTGCATTAATAGATTGGTTGGTTACAACTTGATTTTTCAACTTTTTCAACTTGATTGGTTGGTTGCACAAGTTGACTTGGTACAAAGGCAAACATATTAGTATTGTTGTGCACAACTTTTTCAACTGAATCCACTTTAGTTTCTGTTTCTTTGTATTTCTGTTACTAACTGCATCATTGATTGCTCAGGTTGAATTGGAAATGCTTTACAATGGGCATCACTAAGTCACTAAGTCTGGAACAAGCCAATGGGAGCAAGCCTGGAAATGCGTCATTGTGTTTCTTTTTTGTTGTTCCAGTGACATAATGAAACATAATTTGTTTTGAATAGCAGAGCTTTGGTTTCCATAGCTAGTACTGTAAACTATTGCATTTCATTTTTATGTTTAGGCACGCAAGAGAGAAAACTCTTGCATTTCATTTTGAGGTTGTTGTCAAGTTACTTACACTTATAAAAATTTGAAATCCTAACCGGTTAAAACCGAAACCGAGTCGGTTCAAAATCGAACCGAACCGATAAGCTTAATGGTAACATTTGGTTTTCAAAACCGAAAAACAGAGACTCCCGGTTTCGGTTATGTTTGGGACAAAAACCGAACCGAACCGTACCATGTGCACCCCTACCCTTAACCAATATAAAAAAATTAGTTATAATGGATTTCTTAAAATCCATATAAAATAATAAGATACAAAAGTAAAGCGAACCCTAGGTTATAGAAGATCTCCAACTCCAAAGTTTTCTTGTTCTTCTCTTCTCCAAAAGATATGATATATCCTCCAAGATAGAAGTGAAATAGTCTCTTATATAGATGTCCCAAAAATAGAAATACCCGTGCTTGAATCCCGGTCGAAATAGGTCAAAGAGACTCGCCAAAACTCGCTCCAAAGCTAGCCAAACTCGTGAACCAACTTCCTTAATTACATACTCAGGCAATGGGCCACGTATAACCCATGAATAAGCTCAGTCCAAATCTCTTTTCCTTCTCCTCGGTCATCTGAAGAAAAAAGTTTCCTCGGTGATTCTGTTGTTCAGTTTCTCGATGGCTAAGCCATCGGGAAAATATTTTTCTTCTGACTTTTGTTTTAATCCCCAGGTTCTCGATGGCCAAGACCCATCGGGAAAATATATTTCTCCTGAGTTTTCCGGCAGTTGTTTTCGATGGGTATGTGCTGACGTGAACAAACTTTTTGTTGATATGACTTGAATCGGTATACCTAACCGGATTAGGACTGGGACTGTTTTAGGTTATCTAGTCGGATTAGGACTGGATCTGTCTTAGGTTACCTAGTTGGATTAGGATTCTGATTAGGGTTTTGACCCTATATATATACACACATAGGTGTGTATTATATATCTCAGTAGCAACAATGTAGTCTGTCTGAGTAGATCTGATTCTGAGTAGAATCACTGCGAGATGTGCAGTGATTCTACGATCTGATCTGAACTGATCACATATCTGTGATCTGCATTGAGTTTCTCCCTCTGATAATAAGATTCTGATTTCTCCTCCGTGGAGGTAGCTAACACGAGTTAGTGAACCACGTTAAATCCCTGTGTTCTTTCTTCTGTTTATCGTTCTCGTTCGATCCCTGTTATAACACTTTTCATCCTAGTTTTCAAACTCAACTCCCATACTGTCTCAAACTTTTTCTTCTCATAGGCAGTATCTACCCATAATCAATGCCTTCAATTCAACAGCTGGAAAACCCTTTTCTTCCATATACATCATCAACAACAACTTCGAGTAACAACTGCCATTAACTAATGGACTCGTAGCTTCATCAACTCGAACCATCAACATGTATTCTGCTCCACCATCACTGCCGTCACCGTTATTCTCCAACTGACATTAGAAATCCAACTCAGAAACCAAACCATCACAGATTCATCTTGAGTTTCACTTCTCCACCTTCATTTCCGGCTGCTAAGAGCAGTTAAAGCTCATTTCGAGCACAACCCAAGTCTTATACCAGCTTTACTAACTCCTTGAGGCCACCCAAGCTTGAAAATCAGATTCAAACCATATCTTGATCATCATCCCCTCTCTGCCAGTCTCGAGCTCAACTGTCAGTTTTCAATCACACTCTAACCCACCAGTACTCATCAAGACCAGCAGACTCAGACCTTCCATCATCACCGAAACAATCAGCATCACAACTTCGAGCTCACTGCCAACTCGAGCTCATCTCAGGTTCTCTTTTAAATGCCATCGAGCTCAATCGGCCATTAATGAAAGTTGAGACTCCCTCACAGGCTCTAGCTACTTTCTTGCCAACCTCATTAACACCGTCAATCTCCAGCAATTATTGCAGCTCGAAACCCTCTTCAATCTCTGCCAATGAATCTGTCACCCAAGAAAGCCGGAAACTTGACCTAGTTTTGATGTTCGGAGTTTTTAAGAAGATGAAGGTGGTGCCCTTATCCATCTGCTGGTGTAATTGACAACATTCAAATAATTGGACAGCCCCTTAGTAACAGTGCAGGTGCCTTTAGCGCTTTTCAAGTAAAAACTCTTTTCGCCCATAACTTTCTCATAAGAAGTCGGAATGACTCCGTTATTTCGCCGTTGGATTCGTTTTCTTGTCCTCTTCGACATGGTGAGTAGAAATCCTGGTTATGACAGATCTTCACTGGGTCTTTGGTATTTCTTCTTTTAAAGCACTCAATTTTCACTTCTTTTAAAGATGTAACCTACAAAAGACATAATATACAAAAGTAATAACAATACAAAGTAATTCGCATAAAATCTAGCAAATAAGTATAAGAAAATGATAATTAAATATGTAAATTATGCACTTATCACTCATCTTCCTCTAATGGAAAATCGGCCAGAAAGTCAGCAATGACTTGAGACTTCGCATATGTCAATATTCCATACTCCATTCCGAATTGTTCTATTTGAGCATCCACTTCGAGACTCTTCCCACTCCCTGAGAGCTTTTTAGCACTGACTCAATGGGTGTTTTTATCATTACTTTAATGGGATGAGCCTGAAAGTAAGTTCGCAGCTTCTGTGTTGTATATACTAGTGTCAATATCAACTGCTCGATCTTCGTGTAGTTTTTTTCCGCTGAACCAAGAGTTTGACTTATGTAGTATAGGGTTTTTCAACTCCTTCATCCATTTGAACCAACACTGCACTGATAGCATCCCAAGTTGCTGCGAGATAAATTAAAAGAACTTCTTCAGGTTCAGGTCTTTGCAAAATTGATAAATTCGCCAAGTATTCCTTTATTTTTTGCATCGCTTGTTCACATTCTTTAGTCCACGCCAATTCAGCTCCCTTTTTTAGAGTATCAAAAAATGGCTTGCACTTGTCTGAAGACCTTGCAATGAATCTGCCTAAAGTTGCGAGTTGTCCGTTTAACTTTTGTACGTCCTTCAAGGTTGATGGAAATGGCATGTCCCTGATCGCTTGCACCTTCAATGGATCAACTTCTATTCCATTATTTGAAATTATATAACCCAGGAATTTTCCCGAAGCGACACCAAAGATACACTTCGCCGGATTGATCTTTATTTGGAACTTGCGCATTTGATCGAAAATCTCTTTTAGATGTCTCACATGATCTTCAGTTTTCCAAGTCTTCACTAGCATGTCATCCACATACACTTCCAATGTAGAATGCACCCATTGAGCAAATTACTTCTCCACCATTCATTCATAGGTTACTCCCGTATTTTTCAACCCAAAAGGCATTCTCGTATAAAATTACAACCCTCTCGGGGTAAAGAAAGAGATGTGCTCCTGGTCTTCTTCGGCGAGGGGTATCTGATTATAGCCTAAATATCCATCCATGAGAGAAAGTTGTTTCATAGCCTGTTGTTGATTCAACTATATGAGGTATATCTGGTAAAGGAAAATTATCCTTTGGGCACGCCTTGTTCAAATCGTTGAAATCAATACGGATTCTGGTTCCTTTGTTTTTCTTCGGAACAATCACCATGTTCGCAATCCACTGTGGATACTTCGTTGGTCTGATTATTCCCGACTAGCTCATCCTTTTTAGCTCTGGCTCTATTCTTTGCTTGAAAGGTTTCATCTTTGGATCAATATCCAACTGATGACAGGCCAACGAAGAATCTATCCATGGCATATCCTCCATCTTCCATGTGAATACATCGATATATTCTGGTAATAATTGCTCCAACCTCTCCCCTCTTTCTTGCTTAGCATTATCCTGATTTTCACCATCCTTGGTTCATCCTCGGTTCCTAAATTTATGTCTTTGGTAGGTTCTGCAGCTGTGAAATTCATCATGGGTTCTCCGAGAGGGGTTGGGCTCTTTAATTGCTATGGTGACAAAACTTCCTCGCCTGAGGCTTCACCCGGAAACCCGTTTCCATTCGCCGCATTCACCTCATACACCTGTATTTCCTGTTCTTTCTTATCTTCCTTAGCCTTCTCCCTTCTTTGTTTGAGTTTAGCAACACGCGCATATCTTTTGCGCAATAAATTACTTCAGATATTTCCCACCAATACTAATAAGTAATATAGTGGTAGTAAGGATCGTTCCCACGAGGAGCTGTGAATTTTTATTTGTTTTCAACTTCTTATTTAACCAATGGGGGGTTGTAGAGTTATTATCTAAATTATACTAATTAAAATAAAGTAAAGAAAGGTTGAGATTAAGGTTAGAAAATACTGATTAGGGGTTTCATCTTCCGTCACCAAACAAGTTCTTCAATCGATTAGAGATAACGTTCAATCCTTATCACATCAATAACCCTAAAGCATCCTATCGCAGGCTTACTCCGGCAAAACTTCTTGTACCATCAAAGGCGCAAGAGCCACTCTTTGAATCTTTCCCAATGAATAACTTGGCGCAAGAGCCACTCAAGTTTAAACCAATGAAACCAATGATCATCGTGAGTTGAGGTTATTCTAAGCAATCCGACGCAATACCCACACAGATTTAACCTAGGTTAAGCTTCTACACATAATCGCATGGAAACATCCCGTCGTTAACAACTATGTCGTGCTACTTGTGATTAGAGTTCTTCGATAATTCCGGATCTCAAACCCTAGTCTAGCTTTAGATATGAACACAAGACCGTTCAGTTTGCAACTTGAACGAGCAAATCTTCAATCATACATGGCGATATAAACAGTAGAACATAAGCGATAAAAGAGATCATTAAAATTAAAGCTAACCAGCCAGATTGATTTACATGTTTAGGACTTCCAACTACATCCTCAACAAATAAAACAAAGTTACCTACTCATGAATTTACTAAAACCCATGGAAAATATACATAGAAGAAGAATGGTTTACCCCTAAGGTAAAAACATTAGGTTTTTGATGTAGAAGATGTAATATGAGAAGTACAGTTGTTTAGAGATCTAGAATATCCCCTGTTTGAGCCTTAGATATCTTCATTTATAGCCTTCAATGCTTGGCCCATAAGTCTCCTCTCCTTCTAGGGTTAGAAACCCATTGGAACTAAGTTTTCTTGATTTGGAACTCTAAAACGCGTCAAGACGGACCCCATAGGTTATCCACAGTCTGCATGGTCGATTCCCATGAGCAATGCCGACTCTTGGACCAAAATAGCTCAAATTTTCTGCCCCAAAACTTGCTACGGACGACATTGTCGATTTCCTTGAAGCAATGTTGATTCTTGATGTTAAAAATACAAGTTTTCTGCCCTTTTTCGTGTTATGGCCAGCATTGCTTGAGCTCCCCTAAGCAATGCCGACTTGAGCTGAGAATGACTTTTTCTTAGTTCGGTTGTTTTTGTCCATAACTTCTTCATCCGAACTCGGAATGACCTCATTCTTTTTGCATTCACTTCGTATTCTCATTATATTCAAAATGGTATTAAGAAATCCTGGATTTGAATGAGTAGAATTTGATCTTTGGCCCTTCTTCACTTGTAGAACTCAATTTCATTGCTCATTTCATGTCGTAATGAACTCCTTTCCTCTTCTTTGGTTGAATATACTTCAAAACTCCTAAGAAACTAAAAAGTAAGAAAAATAAAAGCATAATGATATGAAAACTAACAATAAAGAAATAAATTATAGCATCAAAGTAACGCAAATAATGCACCTATCACGCCTCATACTGACGGATATCCACTTTGTTGCAGTACTTTGTGTCGGCAGGATCTCCTTGACTTCGGCTACTCCGTCCAGTGTTGGAAAATGCAAGCATTGGTGATAGTTCGAAACTACTCCCTTGATTCTATGGACCCGTGTACGTCCGATGATGATACTGTATGGTGACTCTACATCAACTGCACAAAAGGTAGTGATTGTCTCTATCTTTACGAGATATATTATCATGGTGAATTACTCTTTTGGCTTAGAAGGTGCTCCACTGAATCTATAGATGTTGTAATTTGAAGGGACAAGGACCGAATTCGGGAAATCCATTCGCCTGAAAGTGCTATAAAATATGATATCTACTGAATTCCCCGTGTCCACCAAGACCTTGTCCACTGCCCACTTGCTTATCTTTAATGTAACCACGAGAGGATCAGTGCGTGACTTTTCATTTCCTGGTGCCTCTGATGCTGAAAAACAATTGTTTGTGGCATCCATTTCTCCAATGGCGGTGCTTTTTCAACGCTAAATTTTTTCTTTTCCTCGTGATTTCGCTTGTGCACTCTACTCATGATGTTTCTGTGGAAATTCGCCTTTGTTTTCGCTGAATATATGATGGAGTTGAAGCGTAAGTAATTTGATCCTCGCTCAACCTCTATCCTATGCAATCGTGGCGCTTCAGGCTCTGCTTGCGAAGGTTGTGGCGCTGGTAAATCACTGATGAATTCGCGAAGCTTTCCCTTCTCTATCAATCTTAGTACTATTCTTTGTATATTCCTGCAATTGTTTGTAGTATGGCCATGGAATTGATCACATTCGTAAAATTCATTGGCATATACCTGGTGAAGGGTGGTTCCACCCTTCGATTGTATGGATACGAGATATTTACGCGTTTGGTTTCTTCAATATGTCGCATGATAGATGCTAAAGGAACACTTAAATTTGGTAGCTTTATGCCCTCGTACCTTGAAGCATTAGGCCTACGCTTTCTGGACCCTTGATCAATGAATCTACCTTGTCGAGATGGATATTGCCGAAATTCACCGCCATTATTACTCTCCCAGTTCCTTCTTTGACGCATGTCTCGCTGGTGCTCATCTCGGTAGATGTCCCGATAATCTACTTGTAGTACTTCGCCAATTGTATTTGTGGTTCACTGAACATTCACGGGATTTCGGAAGATGACCTCATTCGTCAATGTAGGTTGCGAAGCTGCGTCCTTTTTTATTTCTTCCAGAGAAATGTACTTTTCTTGAGATTCTTGATAGACACATTTTTGTGTCTAAATTGTGCTCGATTATCTATTTTGATAGTGTTCGATTTTGTACTTTTTATGTTTTTTATGTCTTTGTAGGTATTTTTGAGAAATAAACATTTACGGAAAAATCGTCTTGAAAAGTGATAAAGGCAACCGGGGAGAATTGATAAAGGCACCCATATCTTGGATTAGGGGCACCTCCCTTTTGAATTTGAAACCGAAAATGGCGGGAACAAGTATCTTTACGTGAGAAGTTTTCTGAGTTGTTTGGCATTCGTGTTTTAAGTGATTTGGGGTAATTCTGATTTACCCAAGTGAAGTAAAACAACCAGAATAACATCACGTCAAGACGTGTTTCAGCCGGAAAAATTGGCAACAGGAATGAATCTATACGGAAAAACTGAGTTCTTCTATGTTTAGGATATCACGAGATTTGAGAGTGATTTGGACTTGTTCTTTGGGTCCTTATCCGTTAATAAAGTTCTCTAGGGTTTACTAACCCTATAAATACCAAAGAGAATCAATGAGAAAGCCGTCGGGAGGGAGGTAGCCAGAGCACCGAAAAAAATTACAGGAAAAATAGTTTTCTGCTGGTGAAAGAGAAGAGGAAGAACATAAGGCGTCAGAGAAGTGTCGCTGATACTATCGCTGACGCAGGCACTAAAGCAGTCTTACTTTAACAGCACCTGAAGTCCGTCTTTTCTCCTGTCTTTTTTTCTTTCTTCTGTAACACAGAGAAAACTTCTCTGTAACACAGAGAACACTTATCTATAACGCTTATAAGCATATCATATCTCATGTGTTACTATTATTCACCATTGTAAGCACTTTTTGAGCTATGATAAAATATTTTTGAGGGTGTTTCCAATATAATGAGCTAATCATCATCAATGGGGCAACAGAGGAAGCTATTTCTCCAATAATTAAGTGGTAACTTCTATTTTATCTATTTTTTTAACAATTCTTTTATTATTATGTGCTTTGAATTAAATTGAAAAAAATGGTTTTTATCAAAAAATTGTGTTTTCTTTTGATGGGTCATGCTTAGTTTTAAACTTTTGATGTCTCATACTTTCGATTTACAATTATTCTTTTAAAAACCTAACTTTGGCAATATTTAGAATAAGTTGAATACAAGAATTGTAAGATTTTATCACTTGATATACTGGTTAATAGTGGAATCCCTAACCCTAGTTCTTCTCATCAATTTAAAATCAAGTTTGTTTTAATCTTCTTTATTTTTAGTCATTAAAATTAGGTCTAGAAATCGAATCATCACAAGTCTGAGAATCAAACCCTTTTGACCACTATATTAAAATCACATCAATTTTTGGCGCCCTTGACGCAGATTTTTTTTTAGGTTTAAAGTTTTAGATTTATTTTTAGGTTTTTATTTTTATTTTTAGTATTATTTTTTATTTTGTTCTATTTTACGTTTCTTTGGGTATTTCTCTTTTTGCTACAGGTTTGGATCTGGGATTGAAAGGAAATAAATCCAAAGACTTTGGTGATTAAAGACTTGAAGTTAAAGTTAAGGACTTGGAGTTAAAAGTTAAAGCTTAAAGAACGGAGAAGAAGACAAAGACTTCTATTTTTAGATTTTATTTTTATTAATTAGATTTATTTTCTTTAGATTTTATTTGTTTAGAAAATTGTATTAGGAAATTTTATTATTTCTGTAATTTTTCTTTTATTTATGGACACTTTTTGGACTTTTGAAATTTTATTATTTTTAAACCCTACGGAAGGGTAATTTAAATATAAACTGTTACAGGGAAGGACGATAATTACGATATTGTCTCGGCCCCTCGGGTTCGCACACTGACACAGGAGGCTGTGGCCCGAGTCGACTACAACCGATTCATCCCCCGTATGGTACGGGAGGTAAGACACGATCAACCCACGAATCCCCTGCAAGTGGGTTTACTGTATTCTTTCGTATGCATATATGTTGAGAAAGTGAATACGGACTTATTTTTCTAGTAAAGGGCAACAATTGGCTATACAAGATAAGGAATCGGATTTCATCACCGTTTCTTTCTTGCCCGCTTTAGGAACACGTTACCAAACGTGAACCTAAACCTTAAAATTTTGACTAGAAAGAGACCGATAGGGTAACGAGCTTATAGGAAACTCATTCAAAAGGACTGTATTGGTTAATTTATTAGCCTAACTCAAGGTTCAAGAAGATTCTTTTAAGTTTATTAGAGCCGCCTTTTAACCCAGGGAAAAGTGCCTAAGAGACAGGGTCATTAAATCTCCTTAGAGCTTATTCTGTTTCTCTTCGGCTTAATCTAATTTGGATCGTTCTAAGAGGTTTGCTAAAATTATAACTAGTTTCCTTTCGAAAGAATAGAAGCTTGTCTAGAAACAATCTAAGTGGAACCATCATGCTTTTTATTTGCTAGATTCAATAGGTTTGATTTGGTTGAGTCAGCCTAGCTTGTGATTGTTTAGAATTCCCTTCCAATTAGGATTTATTTTTTTTAGTTTTTTTTAGTGTATGCCAAGACCTCTTGAAGTCATCACTGAGCGGGCTTGGAAAAGAGACACTCTAGGTTGTTTGATTAGTGAGAAAACTAGTAGTTCTGTCCCTGGAAACGAGGACCTCGAAGACTCTTCTTTTGAGGGGCCCTGTTTTTGGAAATTTCAATTTTGAGAACTTGACACTGTGTGAAGAAGTTACTTCTAGTCCTTTCATAGCGCCAGCAATGGCAACTTTAAAAGCTTTGTTGAATCTGACTAGGACTTCTCGTCCATCATGTATCAAGTTAGCTGAAACTGAAGCAAACTATGAGTTGAAACCTGGGACCATACAGATACTCCCAATCTTCTTAGGAAAAGAAAATGAAAACCCCTATTTCCATGTTAGGGATTTTGAGGAAATATGTATTACCATCAGGATTAAGGACCTAGATGACGAATCATTGAAACTTAGATTGTTTCCTTTTTCACTAAGAGACAAAGCCAAATCTTGGCTATATAGTTTGACTTCCGAGTCAATTGAAACCTATGAACAACTTACATCTGCCTTTTTCTAGAAGTTTTTCCATAGGCCCAAAACTTCATCTATTAGGCAGTAGATTTGCACATTTTCTCAACAAGAGGGAGAATCTTTATATAGGTATTTATAAAGGTTCAATAACTTATTATCCCAATGTCCTCATCATGGTTTAGAAAAAGTAAGGCTAGTTCAGATCCTCTAGGAGGGTTTAGATTATTCGACAACAACCATGGTTGAGTCTTTATGCACAGGTGGGTTTGAAAATAAAACTGTCGATGCTGCGATGATATTTTTAAATGAAATCGCCAAAAAATCCCAACAGTGGGAAAACATTAGGGAGCCCTAGAAAAAAAATCTTCTAAGTAGAGGAAATGTCAATAGGGTAGAAGGATCTTTTGAATCAGATGTCAAAATAGCGGCTATATCTAAAAGGTTAGAAGCTTTAGAACTGAGTCAATCTAGTTGTGTACTTGAGCCCAAGCCATTTTGGGAAGGACAAACTGTAGAAGAGCAAGCCCATGCTCTTTATAATAACACTAGATTTGATAATCATCAAAAGTTTGACCTTTATTCAGAAACCTATAACCCTGGTTGGAGAAACCATCCTAACCTTTCTTGGGCTAAGGGCCAGAGTCAAGGTCATTCTAGTAATTCTAAGGTTCCCCCAGGTTTTGGTTATACTAAGAATCCTTCAGGTCAGGCACAATTTCAGAATCCGATAGATAAGACGATCATGAGCTTAGTAGAGTCTGTCGCATCATTAACTCAGAACACTAAAGATTTTCAGCAGTTTGTCAACCGAAGTTTACTAGAAAATCAAAAGATCGCTCAGGCTAACAGTCAGGCTATTTCCAATTTAGAAACTCAGGTTGGTCAAATCGATGAATCTTTGAGAGAAAGAGAAAAAGGCAAGTTCCCTAGTCAACCACACCCCAATCCTAGAGGAGTTCATGAAGTATCTTCTGGTGAGAAATCATCAAATCATGTGAATGCAATTAGAACCCTTAGGAATTGTAAAGTGGTAGATAACAAGGTAACCATGCCTGATAGTGAACATATTGTAGTCACCCTTCTGAGCCAGCAACTGTTGAGACTGATAAAGTCTCTAATGAGCCCGATGTAGCTCCTCATAAGCCAGATTTTGTACCCAGAGCCCTATTCCCACAGCTGTTAGCACCAACAAAGAAGGAATCCAACTTTAATGACATATTGGAGGTTTTTAAGCAAGTCACGATCAACCTTCCATTATTAGATGCAATTAGGCAGATTCCTACTTATGCCAAGTTCCTTAAGGACATGTGTACGCGAAAGCGAAAGCTTAGTGTACAAAAGAAAGCCTTTTTAGCTAGTCATGTGAGTTCAATTATCCAAAAAAATACAACTCCTAAGTACAAAAACCCAGGTTCCCCAGCCATTTCTTGCATAATAGGGAACTACCGTGTTGAGAAAGTGTTACTTGAATTAGGAGCCAGTGTGAACTTACTACCGTACCATGTGTAGCTCCAGCTAGGACTTGTTGATTTGAAACCTACTCAGATAACCCTGCAGTTAGATGATAGGTCTGTGAAAATTCCTCGTGGTGTCATAGAGGATGTTCTTATTGAGGTCGATAAGTTTATTTATCCAGTAGATTTTGTTGTCCTTGATACACAACTTGTCCCTGACCCAGAGAATCAGATACCTGTGATATTAGGTCGCCCGTTTTTAGCTACATATAATACGATCATTAACTGTCGAAATAGTATTATGAACTTATTTTTTGGTAATATGACTATTGAGCTGAATATTTTCAATATTAGTAAGCAACCACCTGAGTTAGATGACCCGTGCATTGAAGAGGTGAATATGATAGGAACATTAGTTCATGAGTCATTACCAAACACTTTGTTAGAAGATCCATTAGAGAAATGCCTAGCCCACTTTGGGTTTGATTTTGATGACGATAGTGTGATTAATGAGGTGAATGCTTTGTTAGATTCAGCCCCTTTGATAGACAATAGTAATGGAGGGAAACCTAAGTTTGAACCACTACCAGTTTCTAAGTTTACCCTAATTCCTTCTTTAGAAGAGCCTCCTAAGTTGGACCTTAAACAACTACCAGATACTCTAAAGTATGTGTATTTAGGACCATATGATACTTTGCCTATGATTGTACCATCCGACTTAGATAGTAACTAGGAAAGTAGGCTAGTGACCGTGCTTCAAGACAATAAGGAAGCTTTAGGGTGGACCATAGAAGACATTAAGGGTATAAGTCCTACTGTTTGTATGCATCAGATTCATTTAGAGGATGATACCAAACCGTCTAGGGAGATGCAATGTCGACTTAACCCTAATATGAAAGAAGTAGTTCGAACTGAGGTACTTAAGTTGTTAGATGCAGGTATTATCTACCCTATCTCAGACAGTAAGTGGGTCATCCCCGTTCAGGTTGTTCCCAAGAAATCAGGTATCATTGTAGTCCAGAATGGTAACAATGAGTTAATCCCAACCCGAGTGACCACGTGATGGAGTGTTTGTATTGACTATAGAAAACTAAATGCTTAAGAGATTAGCTGGACATAGCCATCATTGCTTGTTAGATGGTTTTTCTGGTTATAATCAGATTGTTATTGCCCCAGAAGACCAGGAGAAAACTACTTTTACCTGTCCCTTTGGTACCTTTGTGTATAGACGCATTCCTTTCGGGTTGTGTAATGCACCCGCTACTTTTCATCGTTATATGATGAGCATATTTTATGACATGGTAGAACGGTTTTTAGAGGTCTTTATGGATGATTTTTCAGTGTTTGAGTCATCTTTCAATGAGTGCTTGCATCATTTGACATTAGTGTTGACTAGGTATAAGGAAAATAATTTAGTTCTTAATTGGGAAAAATGTCATTTCATGGTTCAATCAGGAATTGTTTTAGGGCATATGTATCTTCTAAGGGTATAGAGGTAGACAAACCCAAAGTTGACCTTATTAAGACTTTACAGGTCCCCAAAACTGTACGAGATGTTAGGTCATTTTTAGAGCATGCAGGTTTTTATCGTCGATTCATTAAGGATTTTAGCTTGATTTTAAGACCTCTTTGCAATATGCTTGTAAAAGATGCTAAGTTTGTGTTTGATGATGCTTGTTTAAAGGCTTTTGAGAATCTTAAGACTTTACTCACTACCGCCCCATAGTCCAGGTACCTAACTGGAACCTACCCTTTGAGATAATGTGTGATGCTTCAAATTATGCTATTGGTGTTGTGTTAGGTCAGCGAGAGAACAAATTACTTCATGTGATTTACTATGCTAGCAAAACCCTGAACGATGCCCAACTGAACTACACCACCAAAGAGAAGGAACTTTTAGCCATTGTTTTTGCCTTAGACAAGTTTAGATCATATCTATTAGGTTCTAAGGTTATAGTCTTTACCGATCATGCTGCTTTGGAGTACCTTCTGTCTAAGAAGGATACTAAACCTAGGTTGGTTAGATGAATCCTTTTGTTACAAGAATTCTCTCTAGAAATTAGAGACAAAAAGGGTGCAGAAAATATAGTAGCAGACCACTTTTCTAGACTTTTTTTGGATTCCCCTGATGATTCTCCTCCTGTGAGGGATATCTTTCCTGATGAACAACTATTTGTTCTTTCCCAATCACCTTGGTTTGCGAATATAGTGAATTATCTTGTTGCTGGTCGAATGCCTCAACACTGGGGTAAACAAGATCGTTCTAGGTTTTTATCTGAGGTGAAGCATTTCTTTTTGGACGATCCTTACTTGTTTAAGTATTGTCCAGACCAGATTATTAGGAGATGTATACCTGAGAGTAACCAGTCCAGTATTATCTCCTTTTGTCATGATCATGCTTGTGGAGGTCATTTTAGTGTTAAGAAGACTGCTGCTAAGATATTGCAGTGTGGATTCTACTGGCCGTCGTTGTTTAAAGACTCCCAAAGTTACTGTGTTGCTTGTGAGCGACGCCAGAAGTTAGAAACCATTTCTCATAGAAATATAATGCCTTTGAACCCTATTTTAATTATTGAGGTCTTTGATGTGTGGAGCATTGATTTTATGGGTCCTTTTCCTAATTCTTTTGGTTATTTTTACATCCTTTTCACCGTAGACTATGTATCTAAGTGGGTAGAGGCGGTTTCGTGTAAAACAAACGACCACAAGGTTGTGGTCCAGTTTTTTCATGATAACATATTTGCACGTTTTGGTACACCGCGATCTATAATTAGTGATGGAGGGTCACACTTTTGTAATCGACTGTTTAATCTCTTGATGAAGAAATATGGTATTACCCACAAAGTAGCTACCCCATATCACCCACAGACTAGTGGTCAAGTAGAGGTTTCCAACAGGGAGATAAAACGTATTCTAGAGAAAACAGTTAATCCTAATAGGAAAGACTGGTCGTTGATGCTTACTGATGCCTTATGGGCTTACCGTACCGCGTTTAAGACCCCCATTGGAATGTCACCTTATCGTCTAGTTTTTGGCAAGGCCTGTCAACTGCCCATCGAGTTAGAACATAGAGCATATTGGGTTGTAAAGCAGTTTAATTTTTCACTTGACAAAGCAGGAGCTCACAGGTAGCTCTAGCTCAATGAGTTGGAAGAGATTCAGAAAGATGCATATGTTAGTGCTATGGAGTATAAGAACAAAATGAAACTTGTGCATGATAGAAATATTTTAAGAAAGTCATTTTCTCCAAGTCAAAAAGTTCTTCTGTATGATACTCGTTTGCATCTATTCCCCGGGAAGTTACGCTCTCTTTGGACCAGTCATTTTGTTGTTCGCACTGTTTTTCCTCATGCTGCTATTGATATTGAGACTCAATATGGTAGAAGTCTTTTCAAGGTTAACGGTCATAGATTGAAACCATTTTTAGAGCCTTTTCCTACAGGTGATGTTGATGAGGTCCCTCTGGAGGACCCTGCTTACTCTGATTGACCATCAGGGTTGTTTTTGTACAATAATAGATTTTTGTAGGTTTTTAAGTTTTTATCTTTTTATTTTATTCTCCATAGAAGGATTGCTACGCTTCACTCAAGTACTATCTTTCTGACTTACCTCTTTGTTCCTCTTTTTACTTATCTATTGGTACTGCTCTTTATTTTGAAACATTGAGGACACAATTTGATTTAAGTTTGGGGGTAAGGGAGAAACTTTTTAATGAAATAATAAAAACTCCAAAGTCTAGAAGATTGTGAACAATTCAGGATGACACTAACCATTCTAGGTACATGGAAACTTAAAACTTTTTCCATAGGAATTGGTGTGCCCAGCTAAATGGTCTATTCATAAAAGGACAGAGTTCAGGTGTTAGAAATAACATGATAGTTGTCACCATATCTCGGAATCTATCTCAACCATATCACCTTCAGTTTTCATATTTGCAATTTGTGTTTCTCTAAGTGATTTGGTGGGGCCCAGTATCGAATTGTTATCGCCGCTAGGATGAAATAGAGTGTTGAGATCAAGCCCCATTTTTAATTCTTATTCAATAAAAAAAAGAAAAAAAATCGAGTATTGACACTTTGATAGCAATATGTGTGTGTTCTCCTTGTCTCCGTCGCCTAAGCAAGCGTGGGACGCAGGATCCATGGGAACTATCATGTAAGATGCTGATAAGGACCATGCGTGTGGATTCAATTCGATCCAATCATGTTGTCAGTACATTTATAATTGTTTTTATTTTTAATAAATCGATCGCTTGAACCCTTGTATATACCAGTTGAATCGATATTAGTATAATGATTAAGACCAGTGGGAGCGTATCTCAATCCATTAGGATTCATCCTGGCACTGACCTTCAGAAAGATATGGGAAACACCGTTCACCTTAGCCAACACGCGCAAACTTCATTTTGTCTACTCCCATCTTCTAGATCTTTTCATGTGATTGAACTTTGATCGATTCTGAGTATCGTGGTTGAACAACTATCTGAGTAGAACTTTGTTTCTTATATATGATTTTAGTACGCTGAGTGCAAACTCGTGTACAACAATTGGACTCATATAGGGTAATGATTCCCATAGCCGAAGAATTTAGTATGCCAACTAAATAGCTTGTTTAATGTCTATCCTCGATCGTTCACGAGTAGCTATAATTTGGAGTCAAGGTTTCGTGGGTATACCTCTTGTAAACCCTCACGAGACAAAACTCGTCCACTAGCGACACCTAAGGGTTCAAAGGCTTATTACATATGATAAATGTAGTCGCGATTCCTGCGAAGGTGAGTTAGGATTTTATTTTATTTTATTTGCTCGAGGACTAGCAAATAGTAAGTTTGAGGGTATTTGATAGACACATTTTTGTGTCTAAATTGCGCTCGATTATCTATTTTGATAGTGTTCGATTTTGTACTTTTTATGGTTTTTTATGTCTTTGTAGGTATTTTGAGAAATAAACATTTGCGAAAAAATCGGCTCGAAAAGTGATAAAGGCACCCAGCTCTTGGATTAGGGGCACCTCCCTTTTGAATTTGAAAGCGAAAATGGTAGGAACAAGTATCTTTACGTGAGAAGTTTTCTGAGTTGTTTGGCAACCGTGTTTTAAGTGATTTGGGGTAATTCTGATTTACCCAAGTGAAGTAAAACAACCAGAATAACATCAATACACGTCACAAGACGTGTTTCAGCCGGAAAAATAGGCAACAAGAATGAATCTAGACGGAAAAACAGAGCTCTTTTATGTTTAGGATATCACGAGATTTGAGAGTGATTTGGACTTGTTCTTTGGGTCCTTATCGGTTAATAAAGTTCTCTAGGGTTTACTAACCCTATAAATACCAAAGAGAATCAATGAGAAAGCCATCGGGAGGTAGCCAGAGCACCAAAAAAAATTCCAGGAAAAATAGTTTCCTGCTGGTGAAAGAGAAGAGGAAGAACATAAGGCGTCAAAGAAGTGTCGCTGATACTGTCGCTGACTCTGTCACTGACGTAGGCACTGAAGCAGTCTTACTTCAACAGCACCTGAAGTCCGTTCTTTTCTCTTGTTTTCTTTTCTTTCTTTTGTAACGCAGAGAACACTTCTCTGTAACGCTTATAAGCTATCATATTTCCTGTGTTACTATTATTTCACCATTGTAAGCACTTTTTGAGCTATAAAATATATTTTTGAGGGTGTTTCCAATACAATGAGCTAATCATTCTCACTGGGGGCGACAGAGGAAGCTATTTCTCCAATAATTAAGTGGTAACTTCTATTTTATCTATTTTTTTTACAATTCTTTTATTATTAATTGCTTTGAATTAAATTTAAAAAATAGATTTTATCAAATAATTGTGTTTTCTTTTGATGGGTCATGCTTAGTTTTAAATTTTTGACGTCTCATACTTTAGATTTACAATTATTCTTTTTAAAACCTAACTTTGGGAATATTTAGGATAAGTTGAATACAAGAATTGTAAGATTTTATCACTTAAAATATTAGTTAATAATGGAATCCCTGACCCTAGTTCTTCCCATCAATTTAAAATCAAGTTTGCTTTAATCTTCTTTATTTTTAGTCATTAAAATTAGGTCTAGAAATCGAATCTTCACAAGTCTGAGAATCAAACCCTTTTTACCACTATATTAAAATCACATCAATTCTCGAAGACCTTGCATGGTCAACTTATTCTCCTTCCATAATATGGCCATGTATAACAATTCAGTTGGGAATAAAGCATTGACAAAGCTCCGAACCAAATTCGTTTAGTTTCGTGACCCATAACTTCGCTACATAAGGTCCTCCATATGGTAACAAGACTTCGCAGACTTTCACCAATTCTTCTTCTTAAACTGAACAATTTTTCTATTCCAGGCCTCAACAAATTGTTATGCATGTACGTGATAAGTGCATACTTTACATATTTAGAGTGTCAATTTCATGCTAATATTTGCTAAGTTTCTTGTGAATTATTGTATACTACGTTTGATTTTGTTTATTTATCTTTTATTAGGTGGAATCGTCTTAAAGAACTGAATTGGCACTTGATTATGTAATAAAAGAAATATTACAAGCAAAGAAGGGCCAAAGACCATGTGGATCTTGTCCAAATCCAGGATTTCTTGTCATCATGTCATAGAGGACGAAGAAACGAAACCACCGACGAAAGTGAAATCATTCCGACTTCGTATGAAAAAGTTATGGACAAAACGAAACGAAATCATACTAAAAAGGTAAAATACTCAATTTACGGACGAATACTACTGGCAACCTAGTTGGCGTTAAGGGGAGAATAGCTCCACCTTCTCACCACACGTCAGGAGTCAAGTTTGGCACCGTAATCAGTGGTTCAGTGGTACCTCATTCAAATTTGGTTAAATGGATACTTTATGACAAGTTCTATTGGCACCCTACCATCTGGATAAGGGGCAACCAGGCCAAGTCCCACCACCGACCAGCAACAAAGGTTTGCATATTTGAATCTTTAAACAATCACGTAAGAGAATTAAGTTCTCTTATCAAGAGTTCATGTGGGGTCGTTCGTACGGAGGAATAAAACAAACCTATTTTGGTTGAGAGATGCTACACTGACCGGAAAATCCTGACTGGACATCTAACGGTCAGAAGGATAAAATGGACCCCACTACTTATCTCAGTCGGGATTACCAGTCGGTACATCATCATTTCAGTTAAAGTGTGGTTCGTATGGATGAGACCCACCTGTTTCTTCTTCACGTGTTAACTAAATCGAAGGAGGGAGAACGAGTGTTTGATTTTTAAAGAAAGTGGGACCCGCTACAGTTTGACAGAGAAGAAAAGTCTGACAAAATCTGTTTGACGCGCGTTTTGAAAATATAAAGTATTAATTATGTGTAGCATGGTGCATCGGACTGAATGGATCAACGGTGCTAAAGAAGGATCTATGCTCCACACAAGTCTCTGAACCTGAAGATCAAGCCAATCATAAGTCGTGCTCCACCAGTTAAAATGCTTCCCACTGCACGGCATCACTTATTTTCCGATAAGACGTAACTCTTCTCACCACTTGGTACCTAGGGGAGGGGAGGACTTGGTCAGGTTCAGAGACTTGGTCGAGGCAGGTTTGAACTAGAAATATTTTGGTCGGATTATCTGTTAAATCCATAGAATCCACAAAATTCTTGTCCACAGATAAACCACGATATATCTCGGGTTCCCCAGGTTCTACGGATTGACCGATGAAGCAATAATTAAGGGGAACTTTGCTGGCTAGTCTAAAATACTCGGACCGAGTTAACCATAAATCCACCCGGAAAACTCATTTATCCATAAGTCTAAAAACGTTTTGAAAACTACCAATTACAGTTATACCCATCACGTGTAATCATCTCATGAACTCCACCTCCTTCACCTCCTACTCTACTCGCATTCTTAACGGATATTTAGTTTCAGCTACTCCACCCACCACTTCATTACTTCTCTAAAACCTAGGGAAAAATCAAAATAAAAAAACACATGAAACCAAATCCAAAAACAGAGACCAAAAAACCAAAATCAAAATCTGTAATAGCAGGCTTTGATTTTCTTGAGCATTATACAACTCAAACCTAAGCTACTGTCAGCGTTATACTACTGCATATTTTCCACCTAAAATGGGTACCAAGAGAAAAATCAACAGAAGAATAAAAGAAACAATGATTGAAGAACACGATACTCCTCAATCTCCACCACCGAAGAAGAACAAGAAAGCTTCTATAGTAGATTCTATACCAAAAAAATCAAAAAAGAAGAAGAACAATGAAGTTGTTGATTCTCCAACAACATCAAAAAAAATGAAACAAACTGTTGTTGATTCTCCAACAAAATCAAAACAGAAGAAGAACAAAGAGTTATTGATTCTCAAACAAGATCAAAAAAAAAAAGAAACAAATTGTTGTTGATTCTCCAGCAAAATCAAAAAAGAACAAGAACAATGAAGTTGTTGATTCTCGAACAACATCGGAAAAAAATGAAACACATGTTGTTGATTCTCCATCTACAAAGAAGAAGAAGAAGAAACCTCTTGTTGTTCGTTCTTCATCAACATCACAGAAAAAGAAGAAGGGTGTTGTTGTTTCTGGAAAAAAAGGTATTGATTCTAATCATCGGTGCATATCAATATATAACATACTTTGTTCATGTTATAGGAGTTAGATCTAGCATACATCATGGGTATCAATATATATATTTTTTTCATGTTATAACACATAGATCTAGCATGCAACATAGGTTAAATATTGATATGTACTTGGTTTTTAGTATATACTGATCAGTACATATCAGTATATACTTATTTTCATGTTATAGCATCTAGATATTGATTCCAGGATAAGTATATATTGATATGTACTTTGTTCTAGATATTGAATTGGATCAATACATATCAACATATACTTTGCTCATGCTATAGATATAAAGCATATATATCGATGTATATTGTTCTATACTATATCATCTAGATATTGCATACATGATAGGAATATATTGATATGTACTTTGTTCTAATCTTTAATTGGATCAGTACATATCAATGTATACTTTGTTCATGATATAGCAGATACATATCAACATATCAAAAATATATAATTTGTTATATATTATAGTACATATTGATATATTGTAGGGATATTGACAGTGTGTTCATTATGCAGGTGGTGTGAATAAAACCACAAAGAAGACAAAAGCATCTGCACCTGCTAGGAAGATATACAGAAGTGGTTTCATGGGGATTTTCTCACTTGTTAAAGCAATCAAGGCATAAAAGCTTGAGTTGAGTGAAACTCAGCTGCAGATAATTAGTGAGCAATCATATGGAAACCTTTTTTTGATGCTCTGGTACACAAATCTTGGTGCAGATCACTGGATGAAAATGAAAATGCTGTGACCAATCTTATAAAGTGTTATAAGAGAAGTAAGGTTGCGGATGAGCTCACATTTGAGTTCAAAAGACATGGAGTTTCACATATTCTGACATCCACTCCTGAAGAAGTAGGTGTTATCTTTGGAATGCCAAGAGCAGGAAAAAGACAACATGAAGATATAATGCTGACATCAAGGGGTGGATATCGAAACAACGCTTTCTTCCAGAGGTTTTTTGATGATGTACAAAAGACTAAAAAGGTAAATAGAGTGAGGATACAAGAAGAAGTATTGAAACTTCTAAGAAAAAAACCAGCAACTAAGAAGAAAGTTGAAGAATCTGAAAAAAAAAAAAAAAAAAAAAGCAAAGTGATGAAGAAAATGAAGAAATTTGGAGTGACGAAGAAAATGAAGAAGAAAAAATTGAAGAAGGGAGTAAGGAAAAAACTGAAGAAGTGAGAGATGTTGAAGACCTTGTAAGGCTTATATGCATGTTCATGTGTATCACTTTGTTTTTAATAACAAAAGATGCACATGCCTTGACTGAAAAGTACATAGGTCTTGTGGAGGATCTCGAGGATGCAAAGAATGTGTCATGGCCAGATATGATACATTCTTACCTAGAAAAGTGACTAAATGACAATGTAAATGCAGTCGAGAATACTACCGGGTGTATGAACTATTTGTTGGTAAGAATACGTGTTAAAAATATTTTTAGTAGTTTACTCGATGAAACTCATGATTTACTTTTAACTTTGTTTTGGTGATTTTTTTTTCCAAAACAGATTCGGTATGTAGAGCATACAGATTTGCTGGAACCGGAGGAAATAAAGACGATTCCAGAAAAAATATTTGTTCCGAGAGCCGTCAAATGGAATCTGTCAAAGTTATGTGTTGAACTCCAAAAAGACATTGATACAACTGAATATGAGGTAAGAAAAATATGTATTTATTTACTACATTTATGATGTTGTGTTATCCTACAGTATATAATGATATGTATTGAATGTATGATGTTTATCCTATAGTATATATTGATATGTACCTCATATTTTGTTGTTTTGGTATAGTCAATGAAAATTTCAAGGTTCAATACACCAATGAAGAAAAGCAAATTCTGAATAGAATCACAAGAAGAGTTGCAGAAGAGAAGAGTGAAGATGAAAAGGAAGAAGATAAAGAAAAAACTGCAGGGAAGGCAGTGGAGGAAGATAATTGGAAAGGAATATATGAAGAATTGAGAAAGACAATCTTTGAAAAATGGGGTAAAGCAAACACTATGCAGCATGAGGATGGACCGCTTGATGCATCAAAGCTTCTGCAAATGTTGAATGACATATACATGAAAGCTTCTACCTTGCATCCTGAAACTGAAGAAGAGTTTCGAGACTCAATTGATGGGAGTCCCACTCATTTAGGCACTGACCCAACAGGAAAATTTCCATCTCCTACCACTCCAACAGATCTCTTTGTGAAAACATAACATAAGGTGAAGTAGTTTTGGGAGAAGAAGTGCCAACTGTTCAGATTCCAACAGAAGATGAACAAAATGATATGAGTGACACCACCGTCAAAATGGTACCATTTAATGTTGCATTGTCAACACCACCTTCAGTGAACAAGTTCTATGGTGTTGATGTTAATGTTATCAAAACATAAGCTAAATCTGACTTGGAGAAAAAGGTCACAGAGATGCAGGAGAAAAGTAACTCACCTGTAAGTAATGCTGGCTAGTTTCACTCTTTATTACAAATGTGTTTATCAATATAACTGTAAATATCAATATATACTGGATTACAAATGTGTTTTATTATTGTCATATAACTGTAAATATCAATATGTACTTGATTACAAATGTATTTTAGTATTATCATATAATTGTACATATTAGTATGTATTTTACTACCATGAATATAACTCTATGGTTGCAGGATGATTTAGCTGGACTTCAACAAGAAGCAATGAAGAAGGTGGTTGAAGCTACAGACCAGAGTCTTGAAACGATTAAAGGGATGTCGCAGAACCCAGATGAACAAGACTTTGAAACCCTGGTCGACAGCTTCGTCGACATGAAAATCCCTTTGTTTACTGAGATAGCTAAGATGGAAGACATCGAAAAGTTCACATTTGAAGAATTTTTGGACTTAGCCATTTCCAGCAGGGAAGTTTATGATGAAGAATATGCATCTCTCAGCCAAGACAATGGTAGTGTTTCAACCCATATTCTATTTGGGATTGACATTCGAAAATATTTTGATAATTTATTTGGAAATGATTTACGACGTGTAGAAGTTCGACAAGCTACAGCTGAGCCAAACCAAATTACACAAGAGAAGAATGTGATTCAAGTAACACCTGAGCAGGAAATTGACCAAGAGGTATATGTTCTACTTGTGGTAATTTACCTTTCTTGTCATTGTTTGAAAAAATATGATTTTAGTACTGAAAATCTGGATTTAAAAATGCAGGAACATGAAGTTACAACAACCCAAACGTCAAGCGACGTGCCACTAGCAACCAAACTTGCCAATATGACTGCTGCCAAAGCGAAAGAAAAACCAAAGGTTCTTGCAAAGAAGTCAGTACCAATTAGAGAAGAAGTTAGCATGCGGGTAACTCGTGCAAATCTGGAAAGAAGACAGATCCATTATTTTATATTGGAAGTATGTTTTCTGAAAAGAAGAAGCCAAAAACTGAGAAACGAAAAAAGACGATAAAGAAAGGAAAAGACAACAAAGCTCGGAAAGCTCAGAAACCAAGAATGAAGTTCATGGATCTTCACAAGTCACCATTCTATGAGAATATTACAGATGAACAAATAGAGATTCTACTTCCATACTTTGAGAAAGGAAAGAGAATGTAAGTACTTTCTACCCTTCATTTTACTTATAAATCAAGTAAGTTTTGCAGTACATATCAAAAAAAACTTACTTCAATATGTGTTTTTGTTATAAATGTGCAGCTCGGTTGCTTGGAGAGTAGAGAATGGAGGTGGTATCTTCAGTGGGGCTACAATGGAAGATTTGATCTTCAACAGAGCATTAGAGCAAGATCTTCTCAATTATGCTCAATATAAGCTTCAACTGGCGTCTGAAGACGACCAAGCAAATGCTGAGGAACAAAGAAAATACTTTAAGGTGTTGCACCTGGATCCTGCTGCTTGGGTATGTGTTGTTTTCTTCTTCTATACTTTTGAACATTGGTTATGAAAAAATTATATATTGATATATACGTTTGTGAAATAATCTATTAAACGTTTCCAATTTTCAGTATCATGTCGATAAGCCAGACACTTTAAAGGGAGCAGAAGTGACTGCTGTCATTATGCCAATTTTGAAAATGAGACATCGAGAAGATCCTTGTACCGATGTGCCATGGAAACAAGCATTGGACCCTACTAGAGTTTGAGTTTGAAACAGAGAAATTTATCCATTACAACTCATCTTTGGCGTTCAAGGATCATTGCTATGAGAATGCCAAGAAAATGTCTGAGTACCTGTTCAACCCAATCAATCAGTTCTTGGATGAGCATCAAAGAAAGATGGTGAGCACCGTAAGGTTGACTGACTATGGTTGTCCACAACAAGGAATCTGGCCAGACTGCCTTCTGTATGTGATGCATTTTATAAAGAGGAGATCAAAGATTGATCGTGATGGAAAAAGTTTGGGAGATGACGAACAATTGATGAAGAAGATTCAGATGAAAAGAATCAAGTTAGCATGCAGGTTGTTGACATCCACTCATCCTGAAATCAGTTGGGAACCCTCCCAATAAAAATACATGTTTAACTGCAAAGTAATTCAGATATGTTTGTATATATTGTTCTTAGGAGATAAGTTGGTGCATTTTGGTTTTTGTTGAGCATGGTTTTGTGGCTAGAGTGAAGAAGATAATCTTTAATTATTTCTTATACCACATTTGGCAAGAGAGAAATCTTAGGATATTTTAAACCTAACAATGCATTTTAGTGGATAGTCCTTCTACGCAGTATGTACTTCAGTAACTTTCTTATTGTGTTTACTTATTGAACTTGGTTTCTACTTATTCAACTTGGTTTTTAGTTATTATGTTTATATATATATATATATATATATATGTGTGTGTGTGTGTGTGTGTGTGTGTGTGTGTGTGTGTGTGTGTGTGTGTGTGTGTGTGTGTGTGTGTG
>JAJJMC010031261.1:1494942-1531341 GCA_023531435.1 Papaver californicum
GTGTGTGTGTGTGTGTGTGTGTGTGTGTGTGTGTGTGTGTGTGTGTGATGATCTTTATTAGCATTGTTAGGTTTTTATTTAATTTTAGTTGTTATATAGAAAGGCAGAACATATTGATATGTGCTAAGAAGTACATATTGATATGTAATTTGTTCTGAAACTCTGAACCAATAGATTCATAATCTAAAACAAGTACATATTGACATGTACTACGAAGTGCATATTGATATGAATTTAAAAAATTACTTTTTTTATGTACATTTTTTTGTTTTTTTATAACAACTACAAGATTACTAAAATAAAAGAAAAATGTATTGGGAATAAAAATCACTAATAACTCTAAAATTAAATAAAAATGTATTACTAAAACGAGGGGGAGATGCCCCCTCGACCCCCGTATAGAGTGAATGGCATTCAACTAATTGTTCATACATCTTTTAAGATGGAGCAACATATAAGATTTATATCATCAAATTCACATTCTGTCATTAAGAACATAATTCAGTTGGCACACAAACAAGTTCTGAAAAAAGAAACCTAAAAAAATGCGACAAGTATCTTCTAAAAGAATTTAAATCCAAAATGTACTAAAAAAAACTGTAATGAAATTAATTCTCATCTGTATATTGGTACTGACGGATAACATTGCATGTAGCCTTGTTGTGATGAGCTTTCAATTTACAATTTGAACATGTAACATGATTTTTGCTCATCTCCCATGCACTATTGATGTGGTTCTTTTTTTCTTCTTCCTGGAGGAGCCCTAACTACTATTGGTGGCAGAATAGTATCTTCTGCGGTATACTCATCAGGCCTGTGGTATATTGAAAAACATAAATAAGAAAAAACTATTGTACTTGTGCAGTTTTTGTTGATGTATGTTACACTAAATATCAATATGTACTATGCTAGTTTTAGTTTATGGTTTATATGTACTACTTAAAACCATTCTTACGTATGATACTACCATAAAAAAATCAATATGTACTGATTAAAAAATTACCTGTCGTGATTAGGAACAGGTCTAATAGCGATTGAATATAGCTGGCGATAACAGCTAACTTTGAAGTATTCGTCGATATAATCAAGGAACTTTCCCCCAGATGCAGCAATAGCTGCGGTAGCATGCGAGCATGGAAAACCATACATGCGCCATCTTTGAAAGTACAACTCTTTTGCTGTAGATCTACCATATGATACCTGCAAATAGGAAACCAAGCATATTATTTACGCAGTATATATTGATATTTGTACTACACAAACAAAAAAGAATATAATCTGCACAATACATATTTGATATTTTCCCTAAAAACTAGTTTAGTGGATATCTCAGTTCAAAAGAGCATGTTACCTAAAAAAACTAACCTTGGGGAATGAACTTCAAAGACGTGAGCATATGACTGACTAACTTTCCAAGGACGACCAATTTGAATGTGTAGTTCAAGCAAAGCTTGATACACAGAGGTTAAGAGTTCCGGATCCATCAAAATACTTTCTTCACGACGTTCAGACATCAACTCCATTACTCGTAGCCTACACGACAAATAAAATTAAAAAATAACAAACATATTATACATATAGTACATATATACTTGTAGTGTTACAAGAAACTTATAAAAACCTAATTGTGTCAGAGAGAAAACAAGGAAGTAACTTCTTCTCGCGGCGAATCCAGTTATTAAAAGACTCGGAAATGCTTGAAGAAGTCTGACCATACCTACAGCCCGGGAAGTATGCACTAGACCACTTTTCCCTAGGAATGTTACGGCAATATTGAGCAACCCAAGGCCTTCCTAGATAAACCATTTCTTGAAGACCTTCTTCATATCTTACTGGAGAAAGCGCATATGTTTCTTTTTGGAAACAGTCCATCACTTCTTTATATTTTTCATCAGCCTTACTGATGGGTAAGTTCTTTTTCAAGTGGAAAAAACAATAGCTATGATAAGAATCAGGGAAAACTTCAGGAATTGCATTCAACAAACCTTCACCTCGGTCAGTCAAAAAGGTGATGGGACGATGGTCCACAAATTTTTTAAGATTGTCCATAAACCAATTCCAAATATCATTATCTTCGCCAGGAACTAATGCATATGCAAAAGGATAAAAACCTGGAAAAAAAATATAAAAGACCATATCAATATGTACTTCGAATTTGATATGTCTGCACCTTCAAATTATGTTATACCTACAGTATATATCAATATGTACTTTATGTATGATGTGTATGATCCTAAAGTACATAAAAAACAGTTACATATCAAAATATACCATATAAAAAAGTTGCCTTGATTGTCGTTAAGACATGTCGCAGCTATTAGACCTCCTTTAAACCTCCCCGTAAGAAATGTCGCATCACAAAAGATCATTGGACGACAAAGTTTATAACCCTCTCTACAAGCTCCAAACCAAATAAAAAGTCTGTGGAATCTCTTTGTTGCGTCGTTGAAATCAAAATCAATATAAGACCCTGGGTTGGTTTCCCGAACAGCAGTGACCCACCAAGCAAGATCAGTGTATGACTTTACATCGTCATCAAAAATCATTTCATGCGATAACTCTAATGCATGATATGCGTGGTGATACTTGATGTTGATCTCTTCACCAACTTTAATATAATCCATAATCTCTTGCGGCTTTATGAGAGGGTTGTGCTTGACACGCTCATGAACTAAATGATTTACAAGCTTCCTCGAAACTGTTGGACTCCTCAACCTATAACCAGCACCACAAGTGTGCCTACCTACGTAATACTTTATCTTAAACACATCCAAAGACCCATTTATGCCAACCGCGTGAAGCATCCAAGAGCAACAGTCATTGCTGCATCTCACTGTGAATCTCTCAAGGTCATTCTTCAATTTTTTAACCTTATATCCAGTCCTCAAACAATATTTCTCACATGCTAACCGAACAGCTTCAACACCATCATGGAAGAGATGGTTTTTATCTTCAAAAAGATTCTCCCAACCATCAGAAAAAAGAACACTTGCAACCTCTTTAGAATCTTTCAAATAATTGTTCCTAGCACTCAAAACCAACTCAGCACTGTTGTCAAGATCAGTACTTCTCAAAGAACTAGATGCACCAGATAACACAACATCAACATGCAACTCAAAGAAATCTGAATTCTTTGTAAAATGTAATGCAGCAAGCCCTTGAAGAGATACATCACCAAGGACATCGACTTTCACTCCATTTTCAACATAATTAACAACAATAGTTGATGGAGTCAACCATTTCCACGCATTACAAATAGTAAACTTCAAATCTTCCAAAGTCGAAGATAAGATAACCAAATATGCAATGTGGTGTTGCTTGTGGTATACATGAGAGTAGCAAAAACTATTTGGATTAGAACCAACACATGACATGTTAAACCTGAAGAAATGTGATCCAAATAAAATAACACAAACACAAAAATCAAAACATATATTTTAAGATGATAGGAATACTAAATCTGCAGTACAACATAATATGTACTATTTTAGAAGTATCACACATATTATAGATTCACACATAACAGAAAAACAGTGCAAACAAATATGTACTGATTCGAAAATGGTATACCATACAGTATATATAACAAAAAAAGCATACTATAAAAACAGTATATATCGAAGTTTTTTAGAAAAACAGTACGTATTAATATGTACTGAAGAATCATTCAAAACATCCAGAAGAAAGAACAAAAATCATGATTTCCTGAAAAAATAAAAGAAAACCAAATAAAACCTATTATCAAACAACATGTAAAAAAACTGAATACGACGATCTAATGAAAAAAATAGAACGATTACAAAAATCAAAAGAAAAACTAAAACACGAACAAAAATGAGATCGATCATGGAATTCAACAAAATGTACATCATAGAAACTGTAATCATCGGGATTTCATTTTAAGAAAACAAACAAAATCATGAAATCAAGTAAATTATCATGATTTCAGTTGAAAAAAAACAAAAACAGAACAAAGCATAAACAACAATTATAAGAGCAGAGAAGAAGATTAAAGAAAAATACCTGGAGATTTGAAATCGAAACCCTAAAACTGAAAAACACCAACTGAAGCAGAGAGAGGAAATATGATCTGTGAGCTGCCGAATTTTTTTTGGAAGATTTGATTTCCGCTAGATTTATACGTTCGAACAAAAAAGGGTAAATATGGAATATTGAAAATGTAATTTTCATTACATTCACGCGAGTTGGACGAGCGATTCACAAAATCAGTCCAAAAACTTGTTTTTGGACTAGGGGTTAAACCTGGTTAGATGGATGGATTAGAAGGTAAACGGGTCTTGTATCTAGGATTATGTAGTAATTCCTAGATAATTAAGATGATGCACATTTTGTGAATTACACAAGCTGATAAACATACATTTATACATACAATAAAACTCCCAATTGTATTAATTTAAGTCTTTTTATTATAGATAAATAATTTAAATATTATAATTTTTGATTTTTTTTAGATTTGATGTGATAATGATAACTAAATTGAGTAAGATTTTATTAGAATATTTGATTTATATTACTTTTTAATTATTTTTGAGATTATTTACAATAATATAACAAACTTTCATATTTATGACTTAATGTTATTATTAATGATATAACTATAATATAGCATTTTTAATATAGAATTACAATTAAAATTACTCTAAGTAAATAACAATATCATACATAAAATAAATTATATAATTATTTTATAGTTTTTCGGGTTGTGCGGGTTGCTCGGGTTAGTAAAATTTGTGTCCATATCCGCCCAAATTAGCTCGGGTTGGTAAAATTTATGCCCATATCCGTCCAACATTTGGAATTACATTGACCATACCCTCCCAACATTCGGGTTGGGCACGGGTTGACCCAACCCAAGTCCAAGCCCTATTGGTACCCTTATCAAGTACGGATTTGGTGGATATAGGGAAAAGTGGCGCTGATATTCTTATATAAATAGGGACTCAAGAGAGAAAGCAAAAATATTTGTTTTTTATTTAACTTTTTTCCAGCTAGATGATAGAAACAAAAAGATAAGGAGAGTTTTTCTCCTGGCTTTATTTATAAGCTTTTTATTTTAATTTTAATTTTTTCTTCTTTATTTACGTCTTAAATATTTTTAGCTATGTCTAGTTAATTCTTTCTTTGATTAGGTATGATTTTAAAATCCTAAATAATGAAATCTTAATTTTATAAATCAAGTTTGTTTTCAGTTATATTTTTATTGTAGATTATCTCTATTATTTTTATTGTCTAAGAATATTGATGGGTTATTTAAAGTGCAATTAAATCAATCCGTTAATACTTCTTCTACTAGTTCCAAGTTGTCTGATACGTGTAATTGTCACTCAACTTTTTACAAAAGTAGTACATCGCAAGAACTGACAGAGGGATTCTGTTAAGCAATTGTGTATAGAGATAACACTAGTAAGCAGGTCGAGCTTATGCTTCTGATGCTAGGATCAACCTAATTCACAAAGTGTAAAGCGTTCACTAATTTACACCTTGAAAGCTTATTCTTTGTGGGTTAGTTGGATAAAATCTGGTAGTCGAGCACTTTTGTATCCAATGAAATAAGGAATTCTGGGGATAGCAGAGCTTATTGCTATTCTACGGTTGGTAACAATATAAATTCAACAAAAAATAAACTTGTATGATTAAGTTTCGGTTCAGTGACGGCGAAGGATTCCTATAGTCATCTTTCTTCTCATTGTTTAAAATAAATTCTTATTATTTTAGTTTAGTTTAGTTTTAATACTCACTTCGTTAAAAATATAAAACCCCCCTTTTTGGTTACTTTATAACAACTATAAACTCACTGCTTTTCGTGGGAACGAACTCCTTTCCATTATATTACCAGTTAATTTTGTGGAAAGAAGTAAATTAATTTGTTGTGTAAACGACACGCATCGGTACGCTGCAAGGAACACCTTCTCTAGTTCGTGGAAATATAAGGTAGAATACTCGGGGAGAGCATCGAACCACGCCAATGCTTCACCTTTCAAACTGGAGGGAAAGTACTTGCACATGACATCATCTTTTTGTTCCCACTGTAACAATGATCGCTTATAAGCCTCGATGTGATGTATCGCACTTCCAGTTCCGTCAAAGATACTCAAGAAGACTAGCATTGTACACTTCGCAGCTAAAGTCGTATACAAGATTTCAACGCTAAAGGAAGATCGCTTTGCCTCAGCTATCTCGTCTGACAGTTATTGCCATTTCTCGTTGTTCTGGTAGCTACGAAACATTGTTCGCATGCTCTTTAGTTCCTCCAAAACTCATAGTTCGCTTGGTCTGCTTCCCCATTCGCATTCTTCTCTTTGGTCTTTTTTAGATGTCGATCCATCTTCTCTTGGTGCTTCTTTGCTTCGCGCTTTTCTGAATTTTCTCCTTGACCTCTTCGCTTCCTTGGTGGTTGTTCCTTTTTCTTACTCGTGCCTAACACTAGCGAATCTGATCTTTCTGGTGTTTTCTCTTGTAGCTTTAGATTCTCCTCTTCAAGCCCCAAGTTCGATGCTTGAGTAACTCTTGCTCCTGGAACAAGTTCGTTTTTCACTCTCTCATTTTGGCGAGCTTCGTTTTCAATTCTCATATCGTCATAATTTCCTCACCATCATATGTATCGCTATCATTAGGTCCACGGTCCTCTACTCTCACGCCTTTATCTTGATAAACGCTCATATCTGATATCCTTTCTTCTCTAATTCGATTTGTTCATTCTCCCACGGGTGATCTGCCCATGTTGCTCTCTACCTGGCTTGAATGGATTCTGTAACTCCTTCTTGGTCCATTATTCGTGCCTTTGTTTTCTTTTGACACTATGTTTACCCTTCTGAAACTTGCACAGCGAGAAAAGTGATTTTGCTATTCTCCTCAATGAGTTCTCAAAAGTTATCCCTACGATTCATGATATTGAATGTAATTCTAGCGATTATAACGAAGATAACCAATTTTCTAACCCTAGATCTGACATCTGACCCATAATATTAGATGGTTTAATCTAACTTAATGATTACTTCATCAGATCCAACATATTAACCGAATGATGGGACCTGTCTATTAACGATTTAACCGTTAAAGTACTTTTTTGAATGAAAACAAAACTTTTTGATGTTGACTTATCATAGACAGAAAATTATTCTCTGAAAATTCTTCCCATGAACATTCCTAACTGTAAAGAAATTCTACAATTTTGAAAACTTACAATTTCAAGCAACTATTATGAAGATTTACCACTTATACACAAAGATTTCGAACATTCACGAGATCAAGTAAACATTATTTTAAAAGTAACCCCGAATTATTTTATGAAACCCCAAAGTTTTTTAAGATAAATCTAAAATAAAAATTAAATTTTAAGACTACAAACGCTAGAATCAGATTTACAACTCCATATTTTTAGAACCCTAGTTTCTTGAACTCTTTTTTTTAAATTAATACTTTCCTAAAGACTTGCTTTCGGAACTCGGATCTAAGATTTCTCTTGCAAAATAGTCGAGATCTAACTCTCTCCTTTTCAAACAATGCTTCAAAGTTCCTAGATCTAAATTTTTCTTAAAAACCAAAAAAGATAAAGTAAAACTCTTAATGCTCTTTCAGTCTTCATGTTTCTAGCGCCAAAATGTAGTAGCAGGAAATCCTACACCACACCCAAATACTCACCTTAAACTACTCTCAATGGTTTAGGTCGAGATTTATGGTCCGAATTCACGCAATCACAACTGAAAGTAAAGAACACAAGGGATTTATATGGTTTGGTGTTAAAACCTACATCCACGGGAGTGAATTTCACTATGATATGAAGAAGATTACAAGCCCTCAGCCTTGATACAATATTGCTCTCACTAGTTCTATCTCCCTCACGCCTCACACAAGAAGTTTAACCCTTTCTACATTATTCTCGCTGGTATTTATAGACAAATTACAATAATGGATGACAGCTCATAACACTTCACAGGTATCTTCGAGGACGGCTTCTTCGCTAAAGCTTTCTTGGAGAAGAATCCAACTTCCCTGGTTTTGCTTCACTGAGAAATTCGCCAAGTGGCCTTCGTCGTAGCCGTCGTTGTGGCCCTGCTCTTCGTCAAATGATATTTCACCAGTTGTCCGACAGCTAACTGACAGTTGATATGACTGCTCTGCTCGCGCATTTATTGTCCAACTGCCCCATTCAAACTTAGTTGTTGATCTTCAGTTGGTGGTTTTCACACGTCATGACTTAAGAAGATAAAAGATCCCTAAGTTGGTCAAGATTCACCTGAGTGCTTACCTTGTATTTGTTTCAGCTATATTCATGTCTCATGATGCGAACACATGACGAAGTGGTTCTATGTCCTCATACATAAAATATTTGTCACTGGAAGCATGCTAATATAGAATTATGTTAGAATGGATGATGCTTTCACTTTTGAAAGATCTAGTTCCTTCACTTTCCAAAGTAAAAGAGGCAATCATATATATATATTGCATCTCGCATAACAATTTTCAGAATTCGCCTACATTTTCCTTCGTAGAATATTGTCTAGCAAGTACAAATACGTCGATACTACAGGAAAGAACAAAGACAAAATGCTTAAGTTGCACTGCCGAAGTAGCACCCTAGCACTTTCTCATCAATTTCTTCGCAGCAACGGAAAAGCTATAACACTATTGCCGACGGTTGAAGCAAAACGAAGCGTACAACAACACATCATCGCAGACGGGAGGCCAAGCTTCACAATGACAAGAGAAGCAACCAGTTGTATCACAAGAACGCAGAGAACAATGCCAATTCGTACAAGAAGAAAAGTGAAACTAATGACAAAGATTTAGTGAAGATTCGCAACAAGCAATTCACTACGAAAGCTACGCATCAGCAACGATGTCTCCAAAGTCAGTTTGCCATCCCATACACCATACTCTTAAAGCTTCAGCAATCGCCTTGGGCAGTCAAATACCAGTGTGGTAACAACCCACTCAAGTCAAGAACAGACCAAACCTATCGAATCAGTTCACACTCAGATCATTGTTTTTATACCAAGGATTTATCATCTCTTTCTTCGCAAGCTTTGGAACAAGCAGTTCAACATCAAGTTACAAAACGGGTATCCGTGAAGATCGCTGAAGGAAGAAAGCCACTATTTGCTGCTAATAGTAAAGTAATACGACAGTGGATAACCAGAGAAATCTAGACCACCATCTACTTTGCAGCTTGCATTATCTCATCCCGTCAACAAAGGGAAGGAGCAAAGGAGCAACAGAAGGAGAACTCAGCATTAATAGTCTCTCACAGAACTCGTCGACTAGCTACTTCGCCAAGTTTATTGTTATTAAGCTGGGAAGAAAACATTTCGCTTGGCTAAAATATTTCAGGGAAGTCACTTCGCCAACTACAACACCATCTGCCTCGCTCGCAAAAGCTACTTAATCACAGAATTTGTATGCCCAGATTCGCTGGAATCAACTCAAAGTCTTAGCTATGATATCTTCGGAGAAATTACTTCGCTAACGCAAAAGAATTTAGTACGATCATCTTTCAATCTTCATTCCGTGAAGAGATAACTCTCAGAAACCTCGTTGGCAGCAGTCTCGCCTGTAAACCTTCTTCGTACAAGAAAATTCATGGAGCAAATAATCACTTCGCCGATGCTAGCTCGCTTGGATCAAATATGTCATCTCGATTCTACCCTAGATACGATGATCCAATCTCAAAGATCAGTTTACACAGCTCGTCCATATAGAGTATTCCGGAAGAAGTAGCTTCGTCAAGCATCTACTTCGCCGTTTTCAATTCGCAGGGTCTGATATACTATCTTGCTAATATTTATCATCGTCAACTGTCAAGCGAAGCCCATGTAAGTGTTAACCGAAGCCCAAGTAGAAGCCATCATTTTTACCCAGTGAAGTATTCTTGTGAATACTCAACCAAAGTCCAGCATGCTTAAAGCCCATTGAAGTTTGTTAAATAATGAACGAGCCCATCAAAGCTTCTACTCATCTAGCACCAGTGATAATTATACCAGGACCATTATCAACGTGGGAGCAATGCACTTTTCACACCTCGACGACTCTAACCATCTGCCACAACAAAGCAGTCAGACTCGCTACAACACCAAATCAAATTTCATATCCCGATCGAAAATCAGTCACTCCATCGTCACGCGTTTCGTTTTAAAAATCACATCAAGATAAAAAAATTTTAAAGATTTTTCTTCGAATAATACTTAAAAAAAAAAAGGTATAATGTAAGGGTATAAATCCTACTCGACACGTGACGCGAGATTAGAGCCGAAGAAACTTAACCTTTATAGAGTTGTCTACACCACATCTAGTTTTATTAGCTTAGTATGTAATCCAAAAATAATTGTATAATTTTCTTATCTAACCCTCCCACTTTTAAAAAGAAAATATATTAGATTTTAGAAGGGGCTTCTTCTTCTCTCCAAGAGACTCTCTAGCTCCTGGTGAACTCTTAACTCCATCAACAGAGCTTCATTTGTAACACCAAACACTTATAGTAAAATCATCCGTGGACGTAGATCTCGTTAATGATCCAAACCATATAAAAATCATAAGTCTATATTACATTTATGCTCTTTATTCTTCATTTATACTGATAAACGATGTTCTTTACTTAGAATTAACCTTTGGATGTAAATATGGGATTCCCAACAACTATATTTTTCATGAATCTACATTATATTGATACTCTTTATTTTTTATTTGTACTGGTGAATGATGTTCTTTACTTAGGATTAACCTTTGAGTGTAAATGTAGGACTTTCCGCGAATACATTTATACTGCCCCATTCATCCACTAGAGAAAGCGTCCCAACAACTTCATGGATGACTTTCAGAGGATAATTGGATTTTTTATTTTCAGTTGCCACTTTACGCGTGGTTTATCCTGCTATCGACATATGGGACCTACAACTACCAAAATCACCAGAACAACGCTCACTATTGCTAAAGTAGCATAGGAAGATGAACGTCATCTGCTGAAAAGTGGGCACGATTTTATTCACTACCGTTCCAACGAATCGACGCCAAGAAGACACTACTATTAAAATGGATTTTAAAGTGCATGCCAAAATGGGAAGGGGAAGGATCATCGTAAAAGGTTCGTCTCTATTCCTATCACAAAACATATGCGAATTTTACATAATGTTCAGGAGATAATTATAACAGTTACTTGCACAGCACGTTTTAAGATTTTCGATTTACATCATGTTTTTCTTCTGGTTCTCCATGACTTTTCGTCACGGCTCGTACAGGTTTCTGTCTGGTGTAATGATTTTTCATCCCAATTAATTCGTTTTTGCACATCATTTGTGGTTGTGCCGACATCCATGATATTACCTCCTTGGGAACAATTACCACGGGTGTTTATTTGCTTTCCTTTGTCGGATTACCATTAATTATTTCTCACATTCTTCTTTGCATGTGGCTCGGTTATATGTCGTTAATATTTTCGTATACCTAAAGACTTAAAGGTCTAGATAAATAAAACTCTCATATAAAACGGTGAAAAAATCCTCATTATTGACCGAAATAAGATTTTTGTGAAACGAGAGTTTTGGTGAGGACACTTGGCAACGTATGATTAGTTTAAAAAAATTAGGGGAAAAAACAATAAAAAGGAAAACCCTGCCTTACCGTGTTTTAAACTCTAAGGAATAGACATCAAAACCAAATTCAATTTGAATTCGTTAGTATTTCGATTCCAAAGTCGTGAACCTACCATATTCAGAAACTGTGAGTATATGTCGTTAATATTTCCGCATATCTAAATACTTATAGGCCTAGATAAATAAAACTCTCATGTAGAACGGTGAGAAAATCCTCATTTTATATTGACCGAAATAAGACTTTTGTGAAACGAGAGTTTTGGTGAGGACACTTGGCAATGTATGATTAGTTTAAAAAAATTAGGGGGAAAAAACAATAAAAAGGAAAACCCTGCCTTACCGTGTTTTAAACTCTAAGGAATAGACATCAAAATCAAATTCAATTTAAAATTCGTTAGTATTTCGATTCCAAAGTCGTGAACCTAACATATTCAGAAACCATGAGTATGTTAGGAAACAAAAAAAAAATGTAAATTTAACTGAAAATGGAATCCTGATAATCTATATAAAGGCTCTATATTACAAAGTGTTATCAAAATCTTAAACGGATGTATATATTTTTTACTATTCCAAAATATTATTTCTTCAAAAAATTAAATAATTCTTCTTAAGATTTCTCTAATAAAATAGATTAGATTTTAATTATAAATTTTGTCAAAAATAAAATCATAAAATCTGCAATCAAGATTATATATATTACGATAGAACAGGGCGATTCTGCTATATCTAATCAAAAATTAAAAATATGAAAAATTAAATATGCTCGGTACATAACATCGACACAAATCTAATCTTTGCTGGAAAGTCTTGTTGTTACGATCTTCGATAAGATAAGGATACTTGGTTTTAGTGGTAGTGCAATTATGCTCGATGGAACTAATATGGTAGAGCATACACTTGTTGAAGATGGGTTGTCGTCTGCCAAAATTAAAGTGTTTTGTTCAGAAGAGGGTAAGGGCATCCACAGTCACACGACTAGATCAAATGATCAAAGATCAAAAAATTTGATCTTTACTCCGTCTCAAAAACAGCCATGGATAGTCAAGCGAAACACTGGGATATCGCATTCACGTAAGCGAAGTGTTAACTCATCGCTTGAGGAGACGGACGAGAAACTGAAGCTTCGCCTGGTCCAAGCGAGATGCTGCTCTACCGCCTACCAAAAAAAAACCCAAGCGAGATCCCAACATTTCGCCCACTACCCCAAGCGAGATCCCAACATTTCGCCCACTACCCCAAGCGAGATCCAACATTTCGCTTGTCTAAATCCATGATAATGGGCGAAATCTTACCACTTCGCTTATGTGTAAGCGAGTTTCTGGGATATCGTCTCATGAAGCGAAGCATTGGTATCCCGCTTGCTCTGGCGAAATTCTAGTTCCCCGCCCGTGTTTTTAAGCGAAATCCTGGGACATCGTTTGTACACATGCGAACCTCTAGTGCTTCGCTCGACTATAAGTTTTAGTCGTCGATCAGCGATTACTTTTAATCCTGAACAGTGGTTTTCGTCGATTAAATACTAAATCTGATCGCACGGCTGTGGGAGATATTGAGCGATCAAAGATCAAATTTAATCTTTGATCGTCAATTTGATCGACGATTGGAGATGCTCTAAGGTAAGGATATTTTTGACTATTTATGGCTAAACATGGCTACATAAACAGGAGAATTAGATTTTTTTATATAAAAGGTCTTTATATTACTGACAATTAAAGGTGGAGGTTAATGAAAATGGCTCTAAAAAGATTCACTTTTGTGAGTAGTGACGTGCCACTTAACTATAAATTAACGATGTTGAAAATAAGTTTGAAATTGAATTTTTTTGTATTACAGATAATTAATGGGAGTTAATTCAAAATGGCTAGATTGATACGAAAGATGGGATTAAAATATCATATAAACATTCGTTAGAGAATACGTCAAAATTAGACTCCAGCAATTAAATATAAACATTAGTTAAAAAATGTGTACAAAATTCGACTCACAAATTTGGTAAAAAAGACCAAATTGTGCATTTTTAAGTCGGATTCTTTTTTCTTCATGTTTGACATTTATGTTCAGAATAACAGCGTGACTATATGTAGCCGAACTTTGGCTACTAACTATAAAGACAGCTGGGTGAGCATGGAAAGAGAAAATAAGAGCATTGATCTTGGGAGTTAGGTGTGCTTTCTTTATTACGTTGTTGTAGCCGTTTTCCTATTCCTATAAGTAGGTAATACTTAAGGCAGATGACTTTAAGGCATGTAAACTAGCTAAATGGCCTCACCTTCTCAGTGTTTTATCATGTGTAATGGATACTCTGGTCAAAGGCAATAAGGTACATTTAGTTGGCGTGTTTAAACATAAGTGTCTTTTATCAAAAAACTAACCTTAGCTGCCTGGATACAGCTTTGCGCTGCATATATAAAGACTAAGAAGTTGAGACCCTTTGGGGTCACCAGCAGATGCAGAATCGAAACATGTGAAAACCTGTCCCAGGAGGAATATCTATTCACAAGATGGATTACGGGAAATTAAAGTAGTTCCAAAGAGGAAGCTCACATCCGAACAAAGTTTGATGGTTCAGTTTTTAGTACATGGCACCATGGGGTCTTACCTCTCCTTTACCTTCCCATCATTCTAACAGTGACCGGTTTAGCATACCAGTTTTACAAGCAAACTACTCTTATTCTAATAATGATCATCTAGTCTTCGGGAAATTAAAGATCTTATCATTTTGGAATGGAGCAATTTAGCATCTTTCTTTTTGTGTTTCCTCGCATGAAATGGGATAATGTAGACCGTAAAGAGAGAGAGAGAGGAACACTGAGCACACTTTAAAACTAGATGCAGCAAGGGACTCATATCAGCAACTTGGACCTACATATCTTTCTCCCTATCTAATCTTAAGGATTTTGATGAAGAATATTCAAACACTTAAAAGATTATAGTGGGCGAGGATATGTGCATGAAATAGACAACCCAAAAAAAAACCGATAAAAGCACAAGCATATAACTATTAACTATTTAGTGACTATTGTTAATTTGTGCCAAAACAAAAGTACCCATTTGGTTGTACTTAGCTGTCCATTTCTTGTTTAAACTTTAAACTTAGTAGGAGGGAATTGTTTTATTGCAATCAGTACCACAAACTTTGAAAAGTTATATTCTTGTGGACCGCATTACGATATTGAACTATGATTTCCCTCCAAATTCTAAACCACATAAGATAATCAACTATGAGGATCAAAATTGGCATCCACACCATACGCACATTTGGAAGTCTAGGTGTGCAGTGTTCAGATCTTAGTTGTTCATGGAGAGGAGTGGTCTAGTGACTAATGTTAATAACTTGAGAGTATGTCATCACAAAATTAGCTGGCTTCAGAAGATCATTATTAACTCCCTGATCAAAGACTATAATACCTACAAGGGACTGCAATATCGGCCAACTTTCCAATACCGACATCAAACATGAGACTCAAATTGTCAACTACAACAGATACTATGTTAAAAAATCCAATTGGCATTTGGATGTCTACTAACAAAATGTTCTACCTAATTTTGTCTAGTCGAAGTGGAAACTCTGAAATTGGTAATTCCAACTTCTGAAGAAGATAAAATTAAGTTCTCTTTCACAGTGAAACCAAGGAAGGAAAACAGAGGAAAAAAATCTAGAATTAATCGGTAAAGAATGGCCTCAAAATAGTGTCGGTCTAGATTCCTTCCACAATAACCTAATCATTGATTAACATAACTACTCAAAAACAGCTGGACAAGATGATCCACTAGCATCAATTAAACCCTTCAAATAGTTTAGATGTGCCTAAATTTCTTTTTAAGCTGAAACAAATTGATCTTTGAATGGGTCAGGTCTTTGTTTTGGAAATAACTCCAAAAAATTGTGTTGAACTTCCTTTCAACAACAGAAACCGATGTCAGGTTGTTCTTTCATTAGCTTTTTTTTAACATAATATGAAGAAAAAAAAAATTAAGAGTAAAATAAGATTCACGTATAAAATAAAAGGTTATGTAGCTTCTTAAGTTACAAATAGGAAAGCATCTAAAACCCTAAAAATAGTTAAAAGGAGTAATGCCCGAGAAGGAACAAATATTTTGTGATTAAAGAAGGAATATGACCACATCCACCCATCCATGTATAGGAGTTTGTTTTTTAGATGTTTTTTTCGTATTTGAAAAAGGATAGATTCTCTAATTTCGTTCTTTTGGAATCATAAAACTTTATTCTTGTTCTTTTCTTTTTCTTTTTCTTTTCACAAGGAACAATATTCTGTGATCATCTCTTATTTTCTTCCCACTAATGCCAGTCAAAATCCTAGTCAACATGCTACGACCAATCAAAAAATGACATTTACTTCATGTGATTTCACCTAGCGAACTAAAAACCAACACATGTGTCTCGTATGATTGAGAGAGAGATGGTTCTAAAAGTATCATTAGACTCCAGAAATCTTAATAATACGCGAACTTATATTGTCAGAAAAGATAAATACTCCACTTACCTTTTAGCAATCCATGTGTCCTCTCCAGATCTCCATTGCATGTGTTTAACATTTTTTTCTAAATTGTAAGAGCAAGAACATTAAAAACTAATCTCAAAAAGAAAAGTTGCATTCTCCATTATCTGTTTTGTTATATAAACACGAAAAGATTCTGTGGAAGATAAATTTCTTTAATAAGATATGGTTCCTTTCCTATGTTCAAATTAGTTTGATAAAACAGGCCATTCAAATGCATTTGATGAACATGAAAGACAGATTTATGAGCATTCAAAACTGCAAGGACAAGTGTAACTTTTATTAAATGCATAATATGATGTTTATACATATCCTAACGTCTTCAAGACATACGACTCTGAAATTTCAATTATCATGTATTAATAAAAACAAGACCTCTTAGATTTAGAATTTTTGCATCACAATTGATGCATAACCAAATACATCCCAATTTTACATGTTCATGGACAGCAAGCCAAAAATAGAACCAAAAAAAAAAGATACCGTAGTAACAAGCCTTGAAAACGATCAAATTAAGCTTTAAGAGGGATATATATAAGAGAGTCATAATCAATTGAATGTAAATGCAAAGTAGAGATAAATAGTTAGGTCAAGATAAGTACCTGGGAGAATATAAAAAAGCGGCAGTCATTATTAGAGGAGTCAAACGAATGGGATGAAGTGGTCCTGCCGAGGCCAAGCACTGTGTCCTGCAACCAGACTCTAGCAAGTATTGAAGCAAGTACAAACCTTTTCCTTTCAGTTCCGAATCTTTTAAATTAATCAGTGTGGGACCATCTAATCGAGCAAATAACCCAGGATAGATTTTTTGTTTCCCTTTTTCATGTACAGTGTAATAAGTTGAATAAGTACCAAACTTACACAAGGAGTCAAGAAAGAATTGAATTCCTTTATTCAATTATTCTTTGCTTCAGAACTATTTCCAAACAGAAAAGAAGAATCAATCCAAAACTATTTATATTTTTCTCTATCTTAATTGTATCTAATTCCCCAGTTCTTAGATGCTCAAGTCAATAGAATCTTCTTCCCCTTCTTTCATATCTTCCACTGTTAACCAATTAAAAAACACGCGAACTGGAAAATGATTCTTCAGTTTTCCAGTCTGAAATATAAAGCTTTATATCATTCACCATTTTCAAATCTGTTTAACTGTTACTAGATCTTAAAAGCAAAATTAATTAAACTATTGAAGAAAGACAAGTAGGGTACATTAAGGTGAAAGTTTTTTAAGAATCATTAGATGACTTAGGACAAGGTTTAGTAAATCAGATATGACAAGATTCCCTGTCCGGGCCGTGGGTCAAGAAAATTCTTTCTCTTTCATTGCAGGATAAGGTTCTTTCCTTTTCTAGAGGGACCAATGAGAAAGAATGAACAAAAAGTTTTTGATGGATCAAAACTTGTGTACATATTGCAAGGTGTGAAGTGTTCCAAACAGTTGAAGTAGTAGTGCAGAAGATAGATTGCATTTTGTGTTTTTAGTGTCTAAGAATAGAAAGTGAAGTTCCTTGAATGGACCCACAGATACCCAAAGTAGGAGTTAAAACTAATCTCTTTTCAAGTCACTATAAGATTGGATAGACTCCATCGAGTTGTGTCCATCGTTTTTTTCCTGTTGAAGATTCTATGCTCTCTTCACTTCTGATTTTTTTTTTCTCTTTATAATGAGTCTTGATAACACTTTTTTTCTTAAGAAATGGTCAAGAAATGAGAAGCAATAGCATAGTTAGAAATTAAGCTTTCTTTATTAGTTTTATGAGTAATCAAACTTAGAAAGCATGCAACAAACTTGGATTTTGTTCTAACTTTTTGCATAAGTGGCAGGATCAACAGGAAAGGTAATAAGACCTTACTTCATCATGAATAATATCACATTTGCAAGTATGATCATTGAATGCATAAATCTAAAGACTAAATTGAGTGTGATTTTCATGACAGGAAAAATGTATCATCAGCATCAATATCACCACGATCAGCAAGAAAAAGATAATTTACCTTCATCAAGGATATTGGTTCCTCAAGAAAGGCATGTGCTCATGCATGGTGGAAATGGCCGGGTAGATACAGGACTGGTTCTATCAACTGATGCTAAGCCGCGACTGAAATGGACACCAGAGCTTCATGAACGCTTCATCGACGCAGTCGGTCAGCTCGGAGGTGCAGATAGTGAGTATACACTACAATATTCAAATAGAAGAATATAAACATATCAGGTTTATGTAAGCAGACATGAAATAAACCTAATTTGAGATATTTGGTTGTTACAGAAGCTACACCAAAAACAGTTATGAAGCTGATGGGAATACCAGGGCTTACTCTGTACCACTTAAAAAGCCATCTTCAGGTACCATAAGTGGAATTCTCTAGGAAAATTTCAGAAAACATTGATTGAATAACTAATGAAGTTCATGTTTTGTTAACAGAAATACAGGCTCAGTAAGAATGTACATGGGCAAACTAATTCTGGGACGAACAGAAATGGTAAGAAGATTTTCGGACTTCTTTTGAGATCTCGTTGAATCTAGCAGGAAGGACTTCAGTAAATGCAACTAATAAATATTTGAAGCAAAATCTAAAAAGAAATAAAAACCTATTCTTTTACAGGTTTTAAAGAAGTGTTGGAAGGTGATAGAATGTCTGAAATTAGTGTAGCAATTATGAGCAATAATAATACCCTTGGGCCTCAAGCAAATAAGTATGTGCAGACAAAGTTCTTTACTTCTTTCTATTTGTTTTGTAATCATGTTTTTCGTCTAATGGGCTTATACTAATACTCGACTTCTAATATCAGAAGTTTGCAGATAAATGAAGCACTACAAATGCAGATTGAAGTGCAGAGAAGATTACATGAACAGCTTGAGGTATTGCTTTTCTCTATTGTCAGCAATTCTGACTACTTCGAGCTGGTAAATGTGTTGTGGTTTAGTTTTACTCTCAAATCGAAGCATAATAACTAAATGACATCGTAGTCATTAATCAAAATCAAGCCTTTCCAAAGAAGTGTTATTTTTTTTATAGTTCAAAGATTTTTGTATATTTACTATCGCAAAGCAAGGCAAAAGATTTGAATCGGTGGAAAGATAAAAACTGTTAACAAATGGGATCCAGATATCCGAGCATTCTAAAATTCAGTATAATGTCCTTATATGACTCAGACACGATATCTTTACGATCATTAAAACTAGCATCCTACAACAACCATCAAAAGTATCCAAGTTTCAGTAAAGAACTCTGAAGTACCTCCAAACCATCTTCATGCCCAATAAAATGAAAATATCTCAGAAGATGTATTCGAGGAAATGAGCAACTACAGGTTAAGTATCAAAAAAAAAGAAACATTTCAGTATTTTAACTCCAGCAACAGATTAGACTCATTGATTAATTATGGATAAATATCACTTTGGTCTGAGCATCTTTAAGACCAATAGTTTTTATCCTTTATGTTGTTTCACTCAGGTCCGCCTGAGGTCGTCACCGAGTCTTAGAAATATCTCAAACTGGATGGATATTCATCTAACTAAGAAATAACTCCTATTGTTTAAATATTGCACTTAATAGTCATTATTGGTGACTGTTTGGCTTCTGAGTACGACTTCTGTACTGAACTAGGTGCAGCAACACTTACAACTCCGTATAGAGGCTCAGGGTAAATACCTACAGTCAGTGCTGGAGAGAGCGCAAGAGACACTGGGAAAACAGAACGTGGGTCCCAGTGGACTCGAGGCCACGGAAGTACAACTCTCTGAATTAGTCACGAAAATATCAACAGGATGTCTAAATTCTGCATTTTGTGAGTTGAAAGAAGTACCAGGTCTATGCAACAAACAAACACAGAAACTCCAACCTGCAGATGGTTCAGTTGACAGTTGCTTAACTTCATGTGAAGGATCTCAAAAGGACCCAGAAATGCAGAATATTGTGATGGGGTTAAGACCATACAACGATACTACCCAAATAATGGGTTCGAAAGAGAACCTAGAGAGAAGTGAGTTCGAGCGGACTGAACCCATATTATGGTCTGACCAACTAGAAACCAAAACGTTTTGTTCGCCGGCGAGAAATGACACAGGAATGAGTATTTTCCCAGTACAACGAAGCTCTACTGATGTATCTTTGAGCATTGGAGTTCAAGGAAACATTCGGATCAGCAGTGGCATTTCTGAGGCAGAGGAAAATCAGAAGAAACCAAAAGGGTTCACAATGCCATATTTGAGCTCAAAGCTCGACTTAAATTCCCTTCAAGAGAATGAAGCTTCCATTAATAGACACATCGATTTGAACGGGTTCAGCTTAAGCTAACAGGAAGTACAGTCATTCAGACATAGTAATGATAAGTCCCAAACCAGTGGAAATTTTAGTTGACTATTCCAACTCAACTGATGTAAATCTGAAACTTGACATAATATAAGCATGCAGTAAGTTACTTGTACGATCAGTAATAGAAATTGCTTGCAGTGGCTACATTCCAAGTTTCAGACATACTTATTGTTTTCTATTAAACTTTCTTTAGCTAGATATTGTACCAGTGAATGACATTATACGATTTAATGTTTCTTCAGTAATTAACCATTACTGGTTTGGTTAGTTTCACAATCTACAGGAAATCTGGAAACATAGACTTTCACAGTCTCATCAGGAACAGTTCAGAATTCAGATTACTAGAAATATCAGATCAGCGATGCTTGATCCAAATCACCCATTAGTGTGTGTTTTCGAACCATATTGTTAATTAATTGGGTACCCATTTATTAATAGATATATGATCAACTTTAGTGGTTCAATCATTCAGGAAACATCTTCAACTCGTCCATCCAATCATTGGTAAAGACCATCACCCAAAATGCATTCTTCGTGTATCCAAAAGACATCTCACAGGAACCCCTCCTTAAACCAGCCTACAATAGATATTTGATAAAAGTTACCTAAATTATTCCATAAACATGAGGTGGAGCACTTTTCTTGGTTGGCGACTTTATAGAATCTGAATATGTACAACTTTCAGTAAAAAACACATTTCACATCCTTCACGAAGAATGGTATAGCACTATCTTTCTATGAGGGTAATTCAGGAAGGCAATCTAAAATTCACAAAATAGTTTGCTAAGACGCATTATACTCATGAAAAAGGAAGAGTCGAAAGGGCACCCACAAAACAAATGAATTACTGTCTCATTAACGTCAACAAGATCCAACAGAAGCGGCCAATCTATTACAGGTAAAATGCTTTATTTTCCAACTCAGTAATCACTCTACATAATCATAAATACATAAGTTAATAAGTGCTGTCCAAACAATTGATTGTACACAATATAAATGCATAAGACATCATGTTTTCTAATTATCTAGAAACAGGGTATGTTTCTGGTTTCTACATATTTAGCATGCTTCAGTGGTTTCAATGTGAAGAATCACCAACACGTTGCATAGAAGTAAACTGATAAGGACAATTCTTCATATGCTTTACAAACATGATAGCTAGAGATGTGATGACTCAAGTTAATAGATCAATGGCTTCAATTTAGAAGCAGTAAAAGTGAGTACATGAGAATAAGGATGTGGTATGGAGACATTGGCAGCCATGTCATCAAAAACGGTTACTAGAGTTGTAAGGTTACCTCTAAAGAAAGACATCTCCATTTCATCCAAACAAAAGTTATATAGAGCAGCTTGAATGTGTTATGTTAGGATGGACACTATTGATTATTCTATCAAAAATCCATGTTCATCACAAAGAAAACTAATAGAAAGTTCAATCTTAAAAAATGCATCCTTGGCTCCTTCTATATTTATCTTCGGTAGTAAAAACTAAATGCATCGCACTGGGTACACAGACTTGTACTTTTAGATATAGCAAATTTTTAGAGTTATATCTTAACTGCAAATGTATTTAAGAAATAACCTGATCACTTATTGGTTTATCACTTTACTGGGTTGCACCTGAGAAGTCTCCGACGAATTAAAACTCCAAACAAACTTGTATTACTAATAAAATTTTACATCTAGAATATTGAATTCATCTTTAATCAACAAAATAATTAGTTACTCATATTAAAAGGAAGAAGAATGGTTCCCCCTAAAGGGGTAAACCCTAGGTTTTTGATGTAGAATTCGTAATATGAAAGGTAGAGTATATCTTGTTTGAATTTTAGATGTCTTCTTTTATAGTCTTTAATGTTTGGCCCTCAAGTATCCTAGTTGGTTATGAAACCCTTTCCTAAAATAACTCCTGTCCTAAGTAGGAAATAAAGACCCAAAATGGTTCATGAAAAATAGTTGAGCAGGGTTTACTAACCCTTTTAGTTCACGAATTCAAAAGAGTATGGTTTGCAAACATCTAGGATATGTGAACTAAGTCTTCGATATTATCTTGTTTGCTCGTAACTTCTTCGTCTGATATCGGAATGACCTCGTTCTTTTTGCGTTCTCTTCGTACTTCAATTCTCTTCAGGATGATGATATTAAATCATGGATTTGAATAAATAGAATTTAGTTTTGGATCCTCCTTCACTTGTAGTGCTTTACTTCCTTGCACATTCTAGCACTTTGTAACTCATTTCTGGATGATTCACCTAACAAAAGACATAAACTAGAAGAAAAAAAACATAATATAAGGTAATATGCAAGAAATATAACAAATATTAGTATGAATTTTACACTAGAATCATATGAATTACGAACTTATCACCTCTATAAATTGCTCAGTCCATTGCAGACTTCATGGCTAGATACTCGAACTGCTCTACTTTTTGACCTACAATCATTCCTCAATAGAAATACTTTCTTTTATCTCTAAGACATTTCCCTGAAAAATCTCTCACACTCAGTCCAAATCCTCGCTTAAAAGATACTTTGTCAAAAGAAGTATCAACATTTATTTTAACATAATCTCTTCCTGATGGCTCCCAATATTGTACCCGCAAATGTATCAGAGTTAGAGACAATAGAATTTGAAATAGGAAACTTACAACTATCAATCAAAATAAAGATATTACTTATATATATCATTAGGTTTAACATTTTAAAAAACAATTACACATATGTCTTTCCATATTGTCCATAAAGTAATCATAAGCAGATTAAACTTATGTTCTTTATCAGAAGAAGACATATTATGTTGACTTATTCCTATAGAAAACCAACTCACAATCAAATTCATCAAATTACCATAAACAAATAATAAGTTACTCATATTCAGATTGACACCAAGCCACAAAGATCTAGCTTAAGGACAATCTAAGAAAAGGTGTTCAGCTGTTTCAAAAGTGGCATTCCATATACTATAATGGGTGTCAATATCTTGCTTGTTTCTTGAGATCTTATCTCTAGTTTGTAATATTCTTAAGACACTTCTAAACAAAATGCTTTATTTTGTGAGAAGTTCTGCATTTCGAGAGCCCTTTCCAAACATTACTAGAAATAACTGGTTAATTTCATTACCAGAAGAATGGTTACTTAGAACCTTATATGCACTCTTAAAATAGAAGTTGTCTTTTATGTCAGGTAACCATTCATAGGAACCTGCATAGCCAATATTTTAGCAGCAGATTCAATAGATAAAGAAGTATTAATAAGTTTCACATTCCAATTTCTAGTATATGGTATATACAAATCATTCACAAAATTTAGAGTTGAATTAGTATCCATATTAACATAACTTTAGGATGGTCAAGACCAATAACCCATCTATCTAGCCAAATTTTCACTTTGGTTCCACATCTAACAAAAAAAAAAATCTTTTATAGTTTCAATACATCTATGAATCCCCTTCTAAATCCAAGAGTTATTGTCATTTTGCTTAACTTAGTGCAAGAAATTGTCATTCGAAAAATATTTAGCCTTCATGGTTTTGACCCGTAACTCATCATCGTTAGAGGTAATTTTCCAGTCTAGCTTCATTATAAGAGATTTATTAAAGACTTCTAAGTTTCTAAAACCTAGTCCACCCAATTATAGGATTATTCAGATATTTCCAATCCAAAAACATTATCCCTTTATTGCCTTTATGACCCCACCAGAAGTTTCTCAGAAGTGTGTCAAGCCTGTCAATAAGGGTGTTAGGAATCTTAAAACACCCCATTTGATAGGTGGGGATGGAATTCAAAACTGATTTAACTATGGTTGTTCTACCAGCTTGGTTAAGAGACACATTTACTCAATTTTTGAGCCTAGCTTCAAAAGACTGGACCATGGGATCAAAAGACTTAATTTTAAAGTGACCAAGAATAAGAGGAGCACCTAGGTACAGTGGTCATGTTGAGATTCTTATCTAAGTCCTCACAAGCACCTGGACTAAGATTACTGCTGAAATACACACAAGATTTGTCAAAATTCCGAGTTTGACCAGAAACACTACCAAACTTATGTAAATATTCAAAATACTATCAATGTTATGCATATCAGCTTCAACAAATATGAGTATGTCATCTGCAAAAACAAGATGAGTAATGGGAGGAGCTCTTCTTGCCAGTTTTACAACTGCAATGTCCTTATTAGTTTCAGCAAACATCAAACTTCTAGAAAGAAATTCCATTGTTATAATAAACAAGTAAGGAGACAATAATACCTCTATTGGGCATATATTCTTGATAAGGTGAACCATTGAGTAAAACACTAATGCTAGTAGTGGAAATGCACTAATGAACTGAGAGTATCATTGAACCCAAAATGAGAAAGGATTTTCATAAAAAAGGTCCATTCAAGTTTGTCAAAATCCTTAGAGAGGTCCATTTTCGGAGTCATAGTGCCTCCAAAACCCTCCTTCTGTTTCATGGTATGAATTATTTGATGGGCAAAAATGATGTTATCATGACTAGCTCTACCAGGTACAAAAACAACCTGATAAGAAGAGGCCTTATTATATTAGCTAGAATTTTGGAAACATCTTATAAAAAACATTACATAGACCTATAAGTCTAAAGTTACCAGTTTTTTTTTTTTGTTATTTTACCTTAGGAATAAGACAAATGTATGTCTTATTCAAACATCTGGGCATATGGCCAGTTTCAAAAAAAATTGGACAACATCAATAACATATTTGCCCATAATATCCCATTGTGACTGATAGAAACCAGCCTAGAAACCATTTGGACCTGGTGAACTCCAAGCTGGCATGGATTTAACAACATTGATAATTTCATCAGCATTTGGTATGACAAGTAGATTAATATTATCAACGTCAGTGATAATAATGGGAATAATATCAACTTCCATATCAGATAAAACAGGGTTACTAATACAACCAATAGTACTAAAATAAGAAGTAATGAGATTTGAAATATCATCCCTATCTCTATACCATGTCCCATTAGCATCACTGAGGGTGTTAATATTGTTCAAATGCATTCTTTTATTCACCAAAGAGTGGGAAATACCTAGTATTGTTATCCATGTCATACACATATTTGTCCCTAGTTTTTCTTTATAAAACCTAGTTTGGATATTATACCAGTTTTCAAGGTCTTTGATGATGGATTTAACTTTCATAAATTGACTATTAAAGCTAGTCTCTTTTTGAACAATGTCCAACTGATTTTGAAGACTGGTAATTTTTTTTGATATCCCCAAATTCTAATTTGTTTCATTGGGACAGATTCATTCTACTACTCTGCAATCTATGACTGAATTTATAAGCATGACTACCATGGATATTAACATTCCAGGCAGTTTCCATTTGCTAGCTAAAAAAGTCATGTTGTGTAATACTCGTATCTTTTATTACGAAACAATGGGTGCTAGTACCAACATTATAAGTGTGATTAACTAAAAATGTTAATAATATAGGGCGATCCTAATGAGTTTAAATCTAGAGTTTTGGGTTGGTACTAATTTTAGTATGATTAGGATCACAATTTAATGACACTTGTATAGGCAGGTGGTGGATTCATGTTCTACCCAACATACAATTTTTTTTTTTTTTGCTCAGTTAACCTTGGGATATTTTTCTATGATTATCCGAGTAGGAGATTTCGAGAGAAAAAAAGCTTAAGACCCTTTTTCTTCTTCCTCCTCCGTCTTTGTTTCTGTCTTATAGAAATGAGAAATTGTTAAAATTTGTATTAGTCTAGAGATTCACTCCTTGATAAAGGATATTGGGTTTTTCATAAGCTTGAGTGTCGAAGAGAAATATATGGAAGTTAAGTTGTATTTGAACTTGTAAACTGGAGATAAAAATTAGTTGAGAAGTGTGTTGTTGACAGTGATTTTTGGTACCAAATGGATGAAATAATAGGTGCTTAAGATTTTTTGAAGAAGTGGTGAAGATGGGCTTGTGCTAAATCCGAAATTGCAGGGAAGTTGAAGCTACCAATAAGAGAGCCGAAATCATCATCAAATACCCTAACTTTGGACCTCCGCAAACGGCACATTAAGTGCTTGATAAAAGGCCTGAAAGAAAAGATATGGGAATTGATAGGTAATTTGATTTATTCTTGAGGGTATTTGGCTACCTATTGCCAGAGTTGAGTCAAGTATGTTTAGTTCTTGTGTTAAAACACATTTAAGATTTAAAATTGGGTTGAGTAGCTAATTAAACCTTAAGGGTTTATGAGAAAAAATAGGTTATTGTGCAACTTTCAATCATATTGGTGTGATGAATATATATTGTTTGGTAATTGACTGTTTTAAGTAGATCTTAGTGAGCAACTCTTGTTTGATATCACAAGAGGTGAAATCAATAATTAACTAATTTTCTTTGGTTATAATCATCATGCCATGTATTTGATCCATGCCCACTTTCTTTAATTTTATAAGTCTGGACTTTTATGATTTGAGATTTATGCTAGCTTATGATGTAGAGTGTTAGATTCTCCTCTCTTATATTTATTTGTACTTTAATCCTAATGTGTGGTTTTGCAAGTGGTTTGGTATAGCTCACATCAAATGAAAAAATTGTTTAGTAATGGGTTTTCAATAAACAATCGCGTGCAGTATTTAGTGGCTGATTGTATTTGTTTCAATTTCTTTGCACTTGAGAATTGAATTGCAGCTACCAATTATCGGTTTTAATGTGGAATCTTTTCAATTGGTTTGTATAGATATTAAGGTTAAACTAGTAGTGCATGTATGATACTTGTAAATAAAATGTCTAACTATGTTCAGTTGAAATATGGTGTTTTGATGTGCTAGTGTTACTACTATTTCAGGCGGTTAAACTAGTAGTGCATGTATGGTACTTGTAAATAAAATGTATAACTATGGTTTGGTTGAAATATGGTCTTTTGATGTGCTAGTGCTACTACTATTTCAGGCATTCAAAGAGTTAGTTTTTTAGCTTTACCCATCGATCGCTATATATACAAATGGGTCGTAAACTAAGAAATAAATAAATGGGGATAAAATATCACAAACAGATACCGTGATTAATTGGATTGGCGGATGATTGAATTGCTTTTGATCATATTTACATAAAATTATATGTGTAGTAACTGGTCATAAAACATTGAAGATGTGAATGGTGTCCAGTTTAAGCCTGTTTTAGTGGCAGGAATGGCAGTGTAGTGACAATGTTCAATTTAATTTGCATATGTGCGTACATACATATCTAAGCCATGTTTGAATTTTGTGACTCCAAAATAATAATGACGAATTAGTTTTGATATGGATTTAAAATGACAACTACAATCAACGTTTTTAATTAGGCAGTGTTGTTACTTTGTAATATTAGTTGAATGGTGTAGTCTTTTTTCCAGTACTTAAATTATTGTGTATACCTACCTTGTATTTGAACTATTGTCGTTAATTATTGTACTTTGATTGTTAATTGGTGTAATGTATGGGATTGGGCTCCAACACATTAAAAATATTTAACAAGTATTTCAATTTATTCAGGAAGAGATAGTTGCTATCATTGTGGAAGCTCATGTTATCTAAGTAAAGAATGATGAACTACAGTCGTGCTTGATCCATTCGAGCAACAGAGGAGGGTACGTAGGCAGCCGTTTCGCAGTTCAGCATAACTGCTTAAGGTTGGTTATATCGAAAGTAAAGAGTTGGCTACTGCCAAGCAGTTCATACCATATTGCAACCTTGGCAGTATATATATATATATATCGTTGGTAAGAGGTTGTTGCACAGTACTGGCTGTTCGTTCTACCTTGAGAGATGGTTACAACCTCTTCGAGGGTGCTCATATCATCTAATGAGAAATGAAGGGTGATTGTTGGATGCCAATTCATATCATCAAATGATACTTGGAGATGGTTGTTACCATTTAGAAGCAATTTATATCATCTGAAAAAAAGGTGTTGGTGGCTTGACCTAGTACTATGAATTGCTAGGCCCACTGGGGCTCCCACCTACGAGTGGCTACTTGGAAGACCGTTAGGTGTAACGGTGGCTGGTATCCGAGTGTTAGTACCTAAAAATTGATTATAGGAAAAACAATGTACTGTAGAAGTAATTTTTAGATTCGGAAATCAAAATCGTACAGGGAAAGCCTAAACCACGATACTAGCTGTTCTGCCTTGCTTCGGTCACAAGGAGAGAAAACGGGTTAATCCTAGGGGAGGGAAAAAAAAAGTTGAAGGAATTTGTGTGTTGAATTGTGTGTAAGGATGTTGACCTATTGAGAAAATAACAGAGCTTGAGAGAATGATAAGCTTGTTGTGATTTCTGAATGGGCTAAGTAGCCTATTTATAGTGGTTGGCAACACACACTTTCCTTGTAAAGTAGTGGAGGTAGTGAGGAAGTGGAATGATGGAATATTATGGAGGTAATGGTGTAACCACCCATTATGCTTGGAAGTTTCTGGAAAACCATTACTTCATTACTCCTTTAACTGCTTCAACCTTACCACTACTTTGTAACTTTCTTATCATGGGGTGTTGCCACGCCACATATTGCTGTAACCACCAGACCAAAACACCATGAAGAATCCCCCCATGTGATTGTTTTGATTTCTCATAGAGTTAGTGGAGTCATGGACTCAAAACACGTGAATAAATTGTGAGTTTTTTGTAAAGTAATTTTATCAATAAGTTTGTCTCAAGCGAGCAATGATTGGTGCTAGCACAAGCATAGTGCAAGCGTGAAGGGTGAGAAGACACGCAAAGGCGAAGAAATGGGAATGGCTAAGGCTTGGCGCTTAGCGCAGCTAATGCTAGCACTGCTGCAAGTGCTACCGCAAGCACTACTAGGGCCTGTTTGGCGCGTGACTTTGTTGGCCTTTTGGTTTTTTGGATTTTGTTTTTTTTGGATTTTGGCACATGTATGAGCTACTCATTGGTGTTGGGAGTGTGTCTAGGGCTTTGCCAAGGCTATCACTTTCTAATGCCACGGTTATTGCTTATGCACCACTAGCTTCAGCATTCGTAAATGTCGTGGCCATATTTATGGCCTGTTTAGGGCTTCTCAATTGTATGAGATTTAATGTTAGTATTTATGCTTAACATTTATGCATTGCATACAGAACATATTCAAGAGATTCAGTCGTGGAAGTTTGCAGCTTGAGATAATGCTTGATGCGACTCCGCAATTAGATGGTATGCAACTAGTTAGCGTTTTTTATTCAAATATGGCATATCCTCTATTCTGAATATTAGCAATTTTGTATAATCAACGTATTTTGATTAATACAGATAGTTTGCATGAGTGCACATGAAATAAAGAGGGTTTAGCCGAGTAAAGCCCTGAAATTTTGAAGGCGCATATGTATATAAAAGAGTTATGAGGCTAATTTAGTCACGAGCTGAATATGTATTCTCAATTCTCTTACGGAATGTAAGATAACAATATGTATTCATAATTCTGATGTCGGGTCAGGAATTTTTACATATTTGTTTGATGCTTCTGCAGCTAGGCAAAAAAAAATATTACAATTTTCTCCCTTTTCAAAAATCCATCATCAACACCGATTACCATGACATTGGCACTTCCCATCCCTCACCCTTCTGATACGATGTGTGTTGTCAGGCCTTAATTGTCTCCCACCTATGCGTGGCAATCCGGAAGACCGTTAGTTGTAAGGTGGATGGTATCTGACTACTCTGGCATGAGATATTGTATCTTCACAATAAAAACGATGGAAATAGTATGTCGAACCTCGATGACCCATAAAATATAAAAAGTTATGTTTGCTTACTTATAAAGCAGTTTGGGATAAATCGATAATCATTTGTTTGGTAAAATTGAATTGGTCCAAAAAATTTGAATGCCTGGTTTCTCGGTTATCGGGAAATTAGAACTTTCCAATAGGCCAAAACCAGACCCATTGGAAGAGAAAATTTCCTGATCCGTCACATATAGGGGTGCACAGAAAACCAAAAAACCGGGTAAACCGGGCCGAACCGTACCACTAAAATAGCGAACCGAACCGAAAATCTAATGGTAATCAACGGTTTTGGATTTAAGAAAACCGGTTGATCCCGGTTCGGTTTTGGTTCACCCTTAAAACCGAACCGAACCGATTTGGTTTAAACCAATTATTAACTACCGTAGGATCTGAGTAAAACCTACCAAACCGATGGTTATGATGATATGGTTTCCATATCCCAGATTTATCCTAGCCTATCTCTCCTGAAACTTTAACTCTTTCTCTCTCTTTTAAATCTAACCTAGATGCGCTCTCTTCCATGTTCTTCATCTTTTCCACCAAACTGAAACTATCAAACCATAACCCTGAATCCCTCGTTTTATTATAATTCTTTCTACTAATATACTTCATTCAAACGAAACCCCAGCCGTTGTCCCATAATTCGTTTCTCCCAGAATCCATGATTCGATCTCTAGCTTTGCATGAGTTTGTTCGATCTTTAATATTTTTTTCTTTCTTTAATTTCTTCGATCTGTAACATTTTTTTTTCTTCAATTTCTTCGATCGGTTCAAATCAACTATTCTTCTATTTCGTCTTACAACCAAAGAAGAAATCGAACTTCCTTATATATTTCATCATCAGTAGAATATCGAAGAAGAGTACAACAGAAATCAGTGATGAAGAGGTTTTGGTTTGAAGCAATTCTTCCACTAGGATTTATTAGTGGATTCTTTGTGTTATGGGTAATTCTCAGTATTACATCTACAAATGGCAGGGTAAGAAACCCAAAATAAAAACCCTAATTTTCTTTGATTTTGTTCTTCTAACTGTGACCGTTATACTTATATTTCATTGATTATGTTAATTTTACAGCAGAAGCAAATCGGTAATCATTTGTGGGATGTGGCTATGGAGAGAAGGGATAAGAAGTTGGTCGAGAAATTGTATGCTGAGCAGAACTAGGTCAGATTTGATTTTTCTTAATGCCAGATTCAATTACAGTGTTTGCAGAATTTGATTTTGTATTGATGGATTTTGCGATTTATAATTATGTATGTAGATTGCTTTGGCCATGATTTTGTCATGGTTACAACTTTTCACCATTTCACACTTCATCTGATTTATTACTGCAAGGTAATTTCTGATAAATTTTGTTGTATTTCCGTGATTTAATTTGAAATTTGTTGCCTATGTAAGGGTGTTAGTATTATATGGATGATATATGCATCAAGATGTTTGATTTTTATCGTATCATCCTGAACACTGGCAACCGTCATGGAGTGGTACAATTTCTGAACTTGATCGATCAAAAAATAATTGAATTTGATTGTTTCGTAGTTTAATATGTCTTTAACAGTAGTTAATAGTACTAATCTACTTTTGTTCATTTTATTTTTTTGTTTGACTTTAAATGTGTATTGACTATTGTAGTAAATTTGGAAATTTCCGATTTACCAAAACCGGCCGGTTTAAAACCGAAACCGAGTCGGTTCAAAACCGAACGGAACCGAATTGCTTAATGGTAATACTCGGTTTTCAAAACCGAAAAACCGAGACTATCGGTTTCGGTTATGGCTGGGTCAAAAACTGAACCGAACCGTACCATGTGCACCTCACATGCTGCATCCAAGTACGAAAAAATTTAAAGGGTCTTTAAAGTTTTTTAGGAAGAGAATCATATATTAACAAGGTAGGACAATGATCATAAGAAACATGATTTAAATGAACAATTTTAGCTTGAGAAAAATACAAGAACAAATCATTGTTGCCTAGTATAGCTTTCATAGTGTCAGTGCCATAACTATTACTGGTCCATGTGAAGTCTTCACCTTCATAACCCAAATCCATGAGGCCAGAGTCTCTAACCATATTTTAAACCCAAGTGTCAGAACTATTGTTATTTCTAGATAAGTAAAAATTAAGATCTTCTATTACTAACCATGGATGGAAAACTTTTTCACTAAGACTATGCGAAAAATTCCATTATTTCTTCTTAGAATCATTGTAGGTTGAACCATACATAAAAGAGACTAAAACTTCAGTCTTTCTAGGATTCAATTTGATGAAAGCATGAATGATATTATCAGCAGAAATAATTGTATCACAATAAATGTCATCTTTCTACATGAGGATAAGACCACCTGGATAACCAATTTTGTCAATGAAAGTATAGTTATGGTAATGCACAGGTTGAGCAATGGAGCCATTTTGGGATTGTCAACTTTAGTTTCACAAAGAAAGACAAAATCAAGACTTTGAGATTTTACTAAATTTTGCAGTTGTTGCTTTGTAAAGTTATTAGCAATACCTTGATTGTTCCAAGAGAGAATCTTCATTTTATAAAAGTAGTAGTAAAAATTTAAAAAGGGAAAATATTTTAGTCTATAAATTACCTGAATCCCCCCATTTGTGTTTATATCCAAGTTGTCGTTTGTTTTAGTTCTGATAGTTGCTTGTGTTTCAGATTGATTGCCAGGAATATGTGAAGGGTTATTGATATTGGGAATGGTAGTTGTAGTGTTGTTTGAATTTCTCTGTTTTTTACCCAATCTAACTCCAGTATTCTCATCTTCTTCATTTTCCACAACATTGACCATGGAGATTATGAAACCATCCTTTGGTGGAATGAAGGAAACAACTTTGGTACTCTTCTTCTCACTTAGCTTGGGTACAAGGGAAACAGTTCTACCCTTAGTAATCTTGTTTTTGCCACTTTCACTAACATACCCAAAAAATTGAGGTTTGATATGAGTGTTCTCCACAAATTCTATGGCAGCTTGACATGCATGTTTTGAATGAATTATGATGTAGAAATTTGGACAGATGTTATGTAGTTGTTTCTCCTAGAATAATTAAATCCATCTAGTACATCCAAAGTTACTAATAGCCATCACACCTCTTCTGAGTGGATTGTTGATATCAATATTAACACAGACTTTTACTGGGTCTCCAGCTGCTGGGATTGCATCTTCCAGATGGATGGCAATAACATCCCCCATAACTTTTCCTATCTTATTACTGCTGCAATATTCATATGCTCTGGAAGTAGTTTCTTAAGCTGAATCCAGAAGCATTAGCGAGTCCAGTTTATATCTTGATAAACCAATTTTGTTATATAGTCATGCAAAATTACCAGGTACCCATTGATGTTCCATGGCCTATTCTCCCGAAAATTTTCAAGAATAATCCAATCCCTAAACTTGAAGATCATTATATTTGTGTCAATCTAAAAAAAAACAACGTCTGTAGCTGCAGTGAATGGCCAAGTGAAACCCAAGTGCTTCTCAACTGTTTTCTCCCCCATCTTGCCTTCAATAATTATTTTACCAATCAACATAGCATCCCATTCTTTTGTATTCTTCTCAATTTCTTCTTCAGTTTGGTTGATAATAACTTCATTAATATCTCCTAGTTCAAGAGTTGTATTTTTGAACTTTGTCGCAAGGTCCATAACCTGACTATTTTTTTTAGCCTCCATAATAGTATTATCTTTTTTAGAGGGTTTTAATGATGATTTGTTTCACTGTGTTTGAGAGGATGAAAACTCAATTCTTCAAATGAATATTGGTTAAACCTAAACCAAACGCTTAAATTTCGAAATTGGGAGCTTAAATATTGAAATTGGGAGTTACTTACAACATGAATATTTTTGACAAATCTGGAATCAACTAGACTTTCTGTTTGACAGAAAAGGAATATAGAGAAAAAACAACCTTTATATAACGAACTTTCCTGATTTTGAATTTTTGAATTTTGAAATTGCATTGATGGCGGGCTATACTGTTCATTAACTTAATTGTGTTAAATCGGTATTGAAAAAACTTGATCCAAACTTCCATGGAAATCTTTGAGAACACATTCACTTCCATAAGCTTCATAACAACAATATCAAACGCAGCAACCACAACTACAATCATGGTAAATATCATTTGGAATAACTCAGTCTGTAAACACATTGGGGATAAAAGATAAATTAGTTAGACATGCAAAAATATTCTAAAACATATCCAACAGTAGTTTAAGAAATAGATTAATGAGAAGTAGTAATCATGGAAGATGAAAATTCAAAATATTTTCAAAAATGAGTTGACTCGGAAATTGTCACCTGATCCTCAAAGCTAATTTTTTTTTCCCCCTAAGAAGTGCTAGTTAATATGAATACGGTTAAGCCGTCTTAAAATTAAGGGTGAGCAACGGATGGGTGGATGTGGATGGATTTACGTATTTAAAAATAAAAATAAATAAAATAAATAAATATGTAACAAAAGCAGTATAACTTTAAAATTAGAGTACTCACATAATAAAAGTAACATAATATTTTGTTGGGTTACTGAAATTTAAGTAATTATTATAACGAAAAAGATGTAAGTTTCCTACTCATGACGAAATAAATGAAGAATTAATGCATGAAATAAAAAAAACCCAGAGAAAACAAAAGAGGGAATCGCTGAATATGGGAAATGAACAAAGCTCTCTGAAGAGAAAAGACTAAGCCCTAATCAATATAAAACTATATATATTACCTACCAATTTCCTACAATTACCTCCATATATATACTACCAACATTATCTTTAGGTTCAGGTGTCCAACAGAATGGTGATGTTCTATCTATGTCCGATCCGTGAATACTGCGAGTTTTAAAAATTCACCCGCGTCTAATCTGCCGAGAGACCGATCAGATGTCCACCCACTAAAATACGGATTGATGATAAGTACATAATTCACATGGTATATGTGTCAAATCCATACTAATATTTGCTATAATTATTGTATATTACTTGTTATTACGTTTATTTTCTATCTTATGTCTTATATTAGGTGAATCATCCGAAATCAAGAAAATTGCTACAAAAGTGCTAAGGAAATGGAGTCTACAAATAAAGACCACTTGAAAGTTGTTCAAACCAAGAATTCTTCACCTTTATCTTGAACATGATTGAAAGACGAAGACAACGCAAAAAAAAAAGAGGTCATTCCAACATAGGACGAAGAAGTTATGGTCAAAACAAGTTTGAAAAAAGTATACATGGAGAGGTTCAGCTGATAATCACTCGGTTCAAATAGTAGCTGATGTGATTTTATATAGTGGTAAAAAGAGTTCGTTACTAGACTTGTGAAGATAATGATTTTAGAAAATAATAGACTTAATCTAATTAAATAAAACAAAGCAAAATAAACTAGAGATGATTTTATCAAAGATGGAGAAAACCAGGAATCAGGACTCAGTTATTTCCAACAAATTATGTGATTAATCATGTAATTCTTTTTAAATAAGTTAAGCTCAAATATTGACAAAATATGATTTTATGTAAACAAGCAGAGGTAAATCACAAGCATGGGACATCAGAGGTTGTCAACCCAGCATGATCCATCAAACAAAAACACCACTACTGAATGAAAACCGTTTTTCTATTTCAAATCTATGCAATTTAATAAGTAAAGAATTATAAAAAAATTAAATTAAATTAGACTTACCACATAATATTGAGGGAAAAACCTCCTCCATCATCCCAGTAAAGATACTTAGCTCATGGTGAAGAAAACTTGCTCAAAATACCCTTTCATTGCTCAAAAAGTTGATTACAAGATGAAATAATGGTGAACAGCTGAACCGGGACGTGTATAAGTGTTACAGGGACAGGTTCAGCTGTTGCAAAAGATTTAAGCAACAAAAAGAGGAAAGTGAAAGCGCAACAGGAGCGGGAACAATGGCAATAGGAACTGCAACAGAACAGCAACACCTAATGCGTGTTGCTGAGTCTTCTTCTCCGGCTCCAGACAATGAAGAACAGCTACCGGACCGCGCCGGATCGCTGCCCAGTTGCCGGCGACCTTGTTTTTGATTCTCTAGGCCTCCCCCCCCTGATTTCTTCGGCTTCTCTTCATATATATAGGGTCTACAAACCCTAGGGAGAGTTCTAAACCTAATAGAACTCTCCAAAACTCTCCAAAATCCTCCCAAATCCGAATCAAAGAATGACTCCTTTTTCCGTCCAAATTCACTCCGGGAGCCACTTTTTCC
>JAJJMC010031261.1:1531351-1595135 GCA_023531435.1 Papaver californicum
GACAGGTTCAGCTGTTGCAAAAGATTTAAGCAACAAAAAGAGGAAAGGGAAAGCGCAACAGGAGCGGGAACAATGGCAACAGGAACTGCAACAGAACAGCAACACCTAATGCGTGTTGCTGAGTCTTCTTCTCCGGCTCCAGACAATGAAGAACAGCTGCCGGACCGTGCCGGATCGCTGCCCAGTTGCCGGCGACCTTTGTTTTGATTCTCTAGGCCTCCCCCCCTGATTTCTTCCGCTTCTCTTCATATATATAGGGTCTACAAACCCTAGGGAGAGTTCTAAACCTAATAGAACTCTCCAAAACTCTCCAAAATCCTCCCAAATCCGAATCAAAGAATGACTCTTTTTTCCGTCCAAATTCACTCCGGGAGCCACTTTTTCCGGCTAAAAACGTGTAGAATTGGTTGTGTGGGTCTTGTATGGATATCTTCTAACTTGTGGGACACTTGGAATCGCAAATTAACACAAAAATTACGTTAAAAAAGTTCACAGCAGCTTCTCACGGGATGAACCCGTGTTCCCGATGAGTTGGGCCGATTCGACTCGCTGAGTTGGCCGATCCGACTCGTTCCGATCCTGGGGTGCCCCCAATCCAAAGTGTGGGTGCCTTAATCCATTTTCCCGGGTGCCTTTAACACTTTTCGAGCCAATTTTTCCGCAAATGTTTATTTCTCAAAAATACCTACAAAGACATAAAAAGACATAATAAGTGTAAAATCGAGTACTATCGAAGCAGATATTCGGGCGCAATATAGACACAAAAATGTGCCTATCAGTAGCCGAACCTGAAGCTTATAAATCAAGTTTTTCCACAAGTTTACAGAGAGATGTTCGACTAGAAATTGTAGCTATGATAGTAAACGAACCTAATAATGGGTTTTGAACAAAGTGTCCAAGAGAAGGTTCGGCCAATAGTAGCGAACTTTAAAGTGCGTTTTCGATTGAAAGTTGTCAGGTTTGGCCAGTAATCCATACACAATAGTAGCCGAACCTGACACTGTTCTGGGACGTTTTTGATATGTTTTCTACTCTATTTTGGGAAGAAGGCACGGAAGGATTCTAAGCCATATATATCAAGAGCACTGTATAAAAAGACTCCCAATACATTAATTAGGTACCTTTTACATCAATTTTTAAGTTTTGGAGGAGATCAACAACACAAGAGGAGAAATATAGGGTTTCAGAGCGGTTCCATTATCATAACGATTTATAATCTACTTTCTTATACATATAACATGGATGCTTCTACATCCATGAGTAGATAAAATCCTAATTGATTGAGGATGAATTATAAGTTTTAGACATGATTTGAGTTATTATATATGAAAAAAAATTTAAATTTTTTTACATGATTATCGTTTTTTTTTTTACTAATATGAATGTTTATACTTAATTGAAAAAAAATTTAGGTGGCCAACGACATTGATTTGATAATTGATCTAAAGCTAGTAAGAGTTGGATATCCATAATTGTATCATAACACCTTACATAAGTAGAGAACATGAGACCTTACAGAGGGATTCTGTGAGAAATTGCGTGTAAAAACAACACTAGAAAGTGGACCGAGCATACTGAGTTTAACTACTAGGATCAAACCTGAATTCACAAACTTTAAAGCATTTGATTGAGTTACATCTTGTAAGAGAATCTCAAAGTGGATCATTTTTGGATAAAATCGGTGACTAAGCGTACCTGTTACCCGGTGATATTATGAGTTTTGGGGATAGCTAAGTGTACCTACTATTCTACGGTTGGTGATAATTTGTGATGAATGAATAATAGAAGGGTATAATAATTCAATGATTGGTGTGTAACAAAAAAGGATTCCTCAATGATATCTCTCTCTATTGCATGCATCTTAATCTCTTTTAATTGCTTTGATTAGTTATTTTCAATCTAAGAACAAACCTCCCATTTTGTGATGTTTGACAATTAGAACACCTCGGTCTTCGTGGGAACGAACTCTATTTACTACTATATTATTTTTTAGTAAAGTAGAAGATAAGAGAATTAATTTGTGCACCTACGATATACATCAATTGACTCAGGTAAAATCCGTGAATATGGATATTTTGCTCACACCTACAGTGAATTGACAACAGCTTGGATTCTTGGAAAATGGAATAAACCAATGAAAAAGAATTTATTTTTAGCCAGTTTGATATATGTTAAAATGATCCCTAAAATCATTTAATCCGTTGGTGTCGTTGGCATCCCAAGTACACCCCTTCTAAGCTAGCATAAATAGTTCGATATCTTTGAAAAATAATTATTATAACGTGTATTAAATTTGTACCCGTGCTATGCACCAGACACATCTAATTTTTTATAGTCTATACTATGAACCGGGTTCGATAGAAATTTTTATAACTTTTTATAATCTATGCCAGATATGTATAATATTATTTTATACATATTTATGTCGTATTTATATATATATAAAATTATTCTTTTTCTTTGTTTTTATAAGTAAGGTGGATGATTGTTACTATTTTAGTATTTGTGTGTTTAAACAATACAAATAAATGAGTATTGTTTATTTTTAATTAAATAAGAAGTTTTAACCATCTTTCAACACGGGGTGTGATTGAGTTACTCTTTTAAAAAAGTAGATGGTTAGTCTAAAGGACCAAGTCAATGTTCTGTTCTTTTTTCACACTGTTATGGCTACTTTAGAGTTTAATGATTTTTCTGTTTTATCTATGCATCGCAGAAACGTGGTGGCCCTATTTGTGTACCTAAATCCAACAATTGTGATACCATTGCCTTCTCTTATCAGTCGGTTGATTTAGTGGTTAATGTTAATTTTTCTAATGATTAGTAGTTAAATTTTTTGATTAGATTAAATAGATTAAACTTAAGATTAGAGTTAGTTTTTAAAGATGACTGGAGAAATAAATTTTCTTCGAGATTGATTTATATGAAGAACACATAGAGACTCGGCCGGTACTTTTTCAACTGAAATTTATCTTATTGATATTTTAAAATAGCAAAAAAAAAAAGTTAAATTCAAACTAAATCAATCAATCGAAAGCCTAAATAGAATAAAATATTGTTTTTGATTTTGTTTAATAATTTGAAATAAATTAGATTAGGTTAGATTTTTTAATCTGTTAAGGTAGCTTAGTAACTTAACCATCCCTAGGACACCCCATATCCTTCACCCTAAATAGGATAATATAAGATGCAATTTTTTAGTGTACCCCAAATTGAGGTTCTATTAAATAGGGAAGTCTACACCTTAGGTGGATATAGGCTACTCCATGATCCACGATGAGATGAATACTGTAACAATTGGGAAATTTAGGAATGTTGGTTACAAATTTCAGGATCATTTGGATTTTGACAACCAACTCATACCATCCATGGTTTTAGTGAACATAAGTTTAGACTTGAGAATTGAAAAATAGAGTTCAAGATGCCCAACAAAGAAAGAACGAGAAAAGAATGATGAGAGACTATAAAAGAAAAGAAAAGAAAAGGTTGAAAAGAAGGAAAAAGGGTAAAGGGTAAAGCATTTCAATTTGGATTTGCATGAAATAGACGATGATCTATGTACATTTGAACCTAAACCACCCCTTTTAAACTTTCCTTTTAACTTAAAAGGGATAAAGTTCTACTTTCATATTTCTTTCTCTTTTCCTTCAATTTTTTTTTCTTTTTTGGATTCTTTATTTCATCCTGAAATAAAACTTTATCTTCTAAAAGCATCTCCAACGAGACATCTTGAATTTCCTATTTATTAGGCCACGTAGGATTTATATTAGATTTTAACAAAAACTCTTTTTCTGACGGGATTGTGGGGATTAAATGTAAAAGTAGGGTATACAACGGTTATAAATATATCCTTTAAGTGATCTTCTAGTTCCAGAGGTGTTTTTACAGGATGTGAAAAATTCCAGTCACCAGAGTCAAAGGTAAGGTATATAACGGTTATAAACACATCCTTTAAGTGATCCTCTAGTTCCAGAAGTGTTTTTAAAGGATGTGAAAAATTCCAGTCACCAGAGTCAATCTAAACACTTAAAGGCCTAGACAAATAAAGCTCCCACGACGAACAATAATAGAACCCTCATTTCCTATTGGACGGAATATGTCTTTTGTGATGCGACAATTCTGGTGAAGACACTTGGCAAAATTTGATTGGTGCAAATATTCTGGTGTAAAGGAAACTCACTCTCTTATTGGCTACTGTGTTTAAAAATTATTACACTTATTTTACACCTCATACTTAATTGTATCGGGTCAGCGTCATCTATAGTAGGCGGACAACACTTCAGATCGACGATCTACGTTTTATCGTCTTTATAAACGACTATGGTTAATTATATATTTTGAACTAAAAAAGTGTGTTGGAAAAAAAAGGAAACACTTTATTTATGTTAAACCACAAATATTCTTAAATTCAAATTAACTGTTAATTATTATTTTTATCTAGAAAAAAAACCGTGCTGGACAAAAAAAAACATTTTATTTAAGATAAACTACAAATATTTCTAAACTCTATTTAACTCTAATTTTTTCTTTTTTATGTAGTCAATATGTTGGATACCTAAACTACAAAAACATCATATTAGCACAAAAAACGCTACAAACAGTTTAAAAAAAATATATTGTACTATCTATATTAAAATCATAGTAAACTTTCATCACAATGGACTAAAAGAGTTTCAAAAGAAATCATATAAGATTGCTAGGAGCTTGACGCTCAGTATATTACTCGAAAGTCATTCTATATAGCATTAAGATCTATAAAATAATATTTTCAAAGAAAGATACTCCATAATTCAAGATAAAAACTCATAGAAAATCCAACCTTTGTTGGCACTATAAGTTTAGTAATTCTCCATTACTAAACTTCATATTAGTAATTCTCTACTAATTAAGAAATTAACTGTAACAGATAATATAAGTTTCTTGTCAAACTAAAATGGCCAGAAAGGGAAAACACCAAATACATGATAAGGTGAAGTAGGTCTAGATTCAATACTGCCCGATTCGACTATGCTAAGAAATGAGCAAACAAGAAGCAAAACGTAATTATGATGAACAAATGTATCAGCCAATCACAACTCCAAATCCGTTTGTAAACTAAAATTAAATTACCCAAAGCTTCAAAACTGCCACACCCATATAACACAAAATAAACGAAATCGAAAAACCACAAACAAGTAATCAAACTTACTATAAATGTGAAACAAAATCACGATACAACAAAAAAGTATACTTGCACTCTAAACTAAATAACATCCACATAATGATTCATAACATTATAATGAGAATTTAATTATAATATTTAATCAAATCAAACTAGATTACACAATAATAATGCTCCCTGAAGACATTCACAATAAATGCATTAAATCGTGATACAATCACCTAAGACAGTACATAAAAAACTATAAGATTATGTACAAAAAGTAAACAAATTCAGATACGAAAAGAGGTAGTTTCAAGTTGCAACCACTAGTGGAGAATGGCCAAGAAAGTACCGACTGAAAAGATTTTAAAAGAGAATGAAACAACCACTAGTGGAGAATGACTAAGAAAACACCGACTGAACAGATTCTAAAAAGGAATGAAAGAACGGATTTCATCAGACTCATAGTCAGTTCTAGTTTTATCATTCTATTCTAAATGGGTCGGATTCTATCTATGTTTATCTTTTTAAAATTAAAACACGTTCTATTCTAAATGGGTCGGATTCTATCTGTGCTTATCTTTTTAAATTAAAACACTTTATCCGTTCTAGGCAAGAGTCCAACCTAAATTTGAATTTATATTACAAATTAAAAAGCTATAGCTTTGTTAGCATCCGATCTCTATTTTGATTTTATTTTATAAGAAAATGGAAATTGATTCAGCTGGATCTAAAGCTGATTCAGCTGGATCACAAAATAAAATAAGAAATAAGAAATTGAATGAACATTATATTTACAAAACATTTGTAGAAATTTTAAACTTCATATACACAACGAAGTTAGAAATACATCACGAGAAAAATCATAAGATACAACAATAATTATCATTTAAATTACTCAAATTTACACCAAGGAAATTTTAAAAATGTTTCAAAGAAAAATGAACTCTTACATTTGAAAAGAATATATCTAGTGTTTCCGAAACTCCAGATTGAGAAGATTCAACCCCATCATGAAGTGGGCATCAAACATATGCTATATGATTCCTTGATATACTCTGATGGTTTCACCAATATCCATTTCCCAGAGTCTTGCACAAATTCACTGAAATAAATCAAATTATGAACCTAAAATGTTATTCAATCTGGCGACACTCATTTTCAAACAACAACATGATACCAATTAGTACCAGCAATAAGGTCTAACCCAATCAGTTACAGAAGCAAAGTCTAACATAGTCAGAAAACATATCAGTGAGCTAATTTATTAAAATGGTCTATAAACAGACCTACCTTTACTGATGCAGAAAACTTAAAAATCCTAAGTTCTATTAAGATTGGCTTAAAATGAACCATTGAACTAGGTTCCAGTAATTAAATATATGTTGCATAATATGTATATGAACTGGCAACATAGAATAACTTATTTTCCATGCATCATTCTGAAATATGAAAAATATATTACCAATGTAATCTGCCGCATTAATTATACAACTGAATCCCCTAATCAAGAGAGTAACCATACCTTGTTTCTACAATCATAGAAGCTGCTTCAAGAAGAAGTCTTCACTGATGATCAGCGTTGTAGGGCTCTAGCGAAAGCACATTATCCATAACATCAACACCATTCCACCAAAACCTTCAAGCATCATCAGTTTGGCATCACTAAGCCATGGTATATATATGCTAAGCTAAACTGTCCAAACATACGCTTCATATAATACATGTCTGTAATCTGTAAGAATCATTGTGACCTGAAGGTACCCTTGGCATCAATGTACATTCCTTTTCCTTCACCACCATCTTGATCCAGTGGAAGCTGAAAAATATTCATGTATCACAAATAGATTAAGAATCTATAATCATAATTTAGTAGTGTTACCCACGAAAAAAGTTCACTAATGGTGCTCACTCCAAGCATAAATGAAAAAACTTCCAGTAGTTTGACCCTTTCGGTACTAATCAATCACAGATTACCAAATTGGCATAACTTATAGTCATCTAGCTTATCAAACCATCATTCATAATTTTTCTAAACCATCAACTCATATGTATCAACACATAGTCGTTCGGTAAGCAGCGTAATAAAGCAATAACAAGGGAATGAGGAGTCGGAGATCAGGGATACACAAGTGTTTAAAATTGGATTTATGTTGCCAAACAAGAATCAAGATATACTTACTGAAAATTTGTTTCCATCTCCTTCAAGTAATCCAAGTGTAGCGTATGTATGTATGGTAGTACACTATATGACAAACAACTTCTTGAAAATTGGTATGTTACAAGGTTACTATGATGTATGAACATTATTACTCCCTTCGGCTTGAGAACCAGCAAAGTCATGATCCGATTATTATCCAAAGCTATGAGAGCTGCTACTTGGACCAAGAGTTATCATCCATGGTTTACTACAAAGCAAAGCAAAGCAAAGAACAATCAAAAACATAAACCGTACCACAAAAATTCATATACATATCAAATAAGGAATCAAATACAAAAAGGTCCAACATAAACCAACAGTATCACACTCTAATCTCATAAAAACTAAGTATAGCCATTTGGCATCAAATAAAAAAACTATAAATTACTTTTTGGAACTATTCACCGAGATGAAGATCAAACCGATCTACCAAAACTTGGAGATCAATATACACTCATCGCTAAAAAAAATTTTAAATAGAAACACTCATAAATCATCCTACGACTAACACCACTACATAATGAGGAAACTAGACCACTTTCTAGATTAATGATGATATGGGGACGTCATGTCTGATTGCCAAAAAAGAAGAAGATAAACTTGCAAACAACAATGTGAAGCGTTGTGTGTGAATTCTGTGTACTTGCACTACGACATTCATGTAAAGTTAATAGGTGCAACAACCAGGATGTAACACCTAAAACTAAAAGATGAACATGATAAGCATACACCACGAAAGAATTCTAATATCAGTTCAACCATACACCACAAAAGAAAAATAAGAGCACCAATATCAATGGCTTTTCTTGAATCAAAGATATTCACCCCACTGATTTTTGCTGATCTAGATTGATATCTCATAGAGATGTTAAAAATCTAATATGAAGTGACAGGCTAGTTTCTGACAATTAACTAAATAATATTCCGTTCTTTTAACTTATCGAGTTAAAGAACCATCATATCATGTAACTAAACCAGTGATAAGTTCTTTGCACAAAATCATCACTTAGAAATTAAAGGTCTTTTTATTTCTGAATTAATCATGAACTTTCAATTCATAAACGTTGTTTGGATTACCCTTGTGATCTTGACCAAGTTTACCACTATGCTGAGCAAAGAACACCATCTGCCAACACTTGAGATGCAGTGAGATCCCATTCCAGTTGCCTTGGTCAACTGAAAAATCAACAAGAAACATAATCGAAACATTTGAAATTGGTTATAAAAACATAAATAAAGTTCAAAAACCACAAAGTTTAAGAGTTTAATTATACAAAACTACTAGCTGTCAATGGAAATTCAAGAAAAAAATGACTGCAGCAACATATCTTCAGCTGGTCTTTAGCTCAATTTTGCAGTTGAAAAACATCTCAAACTCCATAAATTCTGTACCGCTTGTTCCTTTTCCATCTTAGCTTCTAACCCCTAGCCATATCTTCCGATAAGATTCACCAGAACAAGGCTTGTCTGACAGCAAACCGGTAGCAGGTGAACTTGAAATTATGAAAAAATAGTCATTCAATTACGAGTGTTTCAACTGGTGGCGATCAAGAGAAGAGTTGAAGTTATATATGATTCCTTGTATAGATCATTCCCTGCAGATAATTCAACATTTGACAAGTACCCAACACTCCTAATCATACACAAATTAAGTTGAAACAGATCTGACTAGAAATTTGAGGTAGGAAGAGAAGGTTAAAAAACAAATCAGATGATGTTATCAATTCTTATACGCATCCATTTAGGGATGGATCTGTTTTGTTTCATCTCTTGAATACGCTTTCATGGATGACTTAAGGGAAGGCTGCAAAACGTAAAACCAAATCAAAATCAAGTTAGTGAATCGCCAAATCAGAATCAAAAGCCAAAGATAGATAGGGAGAGTATTGCAAAGCCAAATCAAAATACAAAAATACATAGTAGAGAAATTGAAGAGTTACCATGTGTTGAAGCGAAGATCTAAAGAGGAAGAAGTGGGTTTGACAAGGATCGAATGCAAGTCAGGATCAGGAAGAGCATGAAAAGAAATAAAGAAGTGCAGAGATAGGGTTTTTCTTAGAAAAGGTCGACCTATCAGCGCTATTAAAGATCCGGTCCAAGTCAGTTCTTTCATACATGGCGTAATCCGTTTTAAAAAGCCCGTTCTCTACTAGTGAACCGTTAACTAAAAGTTCACACATCAGATAGCCACATTGTCTTGAATAAGAAATTGATGAATATTATTTTAAATCAACCTTATTAAAAAAAAAAATAGCAAAAACGTTCGCACTATATCTTGTGGAATTTTTACAGTCATCTAACATGCACTTTCACACTAGTAGTCTAACATTACATAACCCCTTCATATTGTGACTAAGAAATCCATACCAACAACAATGTCTCATACAACATCATTTTACCAAAATTTAAGTATAACAATATACACGAAAAAGAAAAGAATTAGGAATTTTAAAAGACTTACTAGCGAAGGAATGGAGAAACCCCTTTCTTATTTGTGCCATAAAATCAGCCAATACCTACTAGTTGAGTGATAGTTAGGTATGGATTTTCTCGAGGGTATTTAAGAAATCAAACTTGAGACTTGATTATTTTTTTAAATATAGAGTTTTTAATCGATTGATATCGACCAATATGGTTGATCGCACGGACCGATTCTAGTTTAGGGTTTTTCGTGGATGAAGTAATCAAGAAAAATCGTCTAATCAGAATATTCATATCGGCTAATTTTAGGTTAAATTATGAACCCTAGTTTTGGAAAAAATAAAAATAAAAAAAAGGAAGAAAAACCAGAGAATAAAATCGATTTAAAATCGAGAGATATAGATAATTCAGGTTTCAGGTTTTGAATCAAAGTAAAAATAGATTATAAATATTAGGTTTTAGTATTAGGTTTTAATATTGAAGGTAACTTAGTATTTTCACCTAGTTTAGACACTCCATATTATTGGAGCACTGCTCGGTTGAACCCACAAGTGTGGGTATGTCAATCTTTATGTCAATTTTAGATGATCAAAACTATTTTTTGTTTCATTAAATTCAATCTCGGACTAAGATTAAATTTAGGTAGTAGAGTTTCATAAATCACCGAAGACCCTCGAAGATTGAAGGTAGAAGATCACACGAAGACATCAGCGAGAACTTCATCAACAAAGGTATGTGGAGACTAACTGAATGACGAGGGTGACAAGTACACCACAATCTTTTTGATATAAACTTATAAGGACCTCACCTTGTATAATCTTATCGAAACAATAACGACCAAAAGATTATTTCAACAAGATGAATCTGGTAATAGTCAAAATTATATTCGAACCAACTATGAGATCGTTACCAATAAGAGATTAACATACGTACAAGTGTTTTAATTTAATTGTAAAGCTAAACAGTATAATATGGAAGTAAAGTAAACCAGACAAACACGCAAGATTTTGTTAACGAGGAAAACTGTTTGGCAGAAAAACCTCGGGACCTAGTCCAGTTTTGAATAATCTCATAATTAAGACGATATATGATAAGTGCATAATTCACATGTTTCTAGTGTCAAATCCATACTAATATTTGTTATAATTCTTGCATATTATCTTGTTATTACTTTTTTTTTCTATTCTATTTGTTTATTTAGGTGAATCATCCGAAAATCAATATAAATGGTGTTGAAAAGAGCTAAGAAGATGGAAGGAGTTCATTACGGCATAAGAAGAAGTATCTAAAGTTTGAAAATACACTTTTAGAGATCCGTAGAACAAGTCGAAGAATATGACTGAAATCCAGAAGAGGTTACGACTAGGATTTTATAGAAAGCTAGTCGTATAACTGGGAAGTTAACAATAATTCTATCAGATATACGGTTGAGAAATCATTTCAGCCCAGCCGAACACAAGATGGAGCATTTAAACAAGAATCCAGGTTCACATACGGTTAGGAAATCACACCTAAGCTATCCATAAATTGTGATGAATAGATATGAAAATTTTGAAGACACTATCTTTTAGAGGACGAAGAGACGAAGCCAACACAAAAAGAATAAGGTCAATCGGATATCGTATGAGGAAGTTATGGCCTAAACGGTGGAAGAAAGAAAATTGAAACTCAAGCTCAGTCACGGCCAGGAAGTGCCTAGCACGACTCAGCCGTAAGTGACCCTGAAAATCACCCAAAACTTAATATTTATATATGGCTAGGTCGTGGGAAGAATTCCTATCCGTAGAAAACAAGGAAACTTAGTTCTAAAAGGATCTAAACCCTAGAAGGAGATGAGACTTGAGGGACAAGCATTGAAGGATATAAAAGAAGACATCTAAGGCTCAAATCATATCATCTACTAAGGAATCTCTACAACCTCCTACCTCTCATATCACAACTTCTACATTTTAAACTTAGGGTTTACCCCTTTAGGGGGAAACCATTCTTCTTTGTAATATGAGTAGCTATACCTTTTATTGATTAAGGATGAATTCAATGTTCTAAGCGTGAAGCTTTATTAGTTATACAAGTTTATTAAAAGTTTTTATCATTAGCGTTTGTTTTCACTATATCTATGGTTTATGATTGATTTCTAGATTATTCAAGTGTACAATTGGATTAATCTATTGATCAGTTTCAGGCTTGTAGAGAGTTGAGCGATCCGTAATTGTTGATCACCTCCTACAAAGTAAAGAACGCAAGACCTTGCAGATGGATTCTGTTGAGCAATTGCGTGTGAAAACAACACTAGTAAGCAGACCAAGCTTATGCTTTGATGCTAGGATCAACCTAAATGCATAAACCCTAATGCATTCGACTGGGTTACACCTTGATATCTTATTTTTGTTGGCTCGGATGGATAGAATCTGGTAATCAAGCGCTTTTGTATCCAGTGATAAAAGGAGTTTGGGGATAGCAGAACTTATTGTTATTCTACAGTTGGTGATGAATGATTCTAACAAAAGATAGATAAGTATACTAATTCAGTCAACGTTTTGTAACGGTGACGGACTCCCTAATCATCTTTTTCTTTTATTGTTTTTTTTTAGTTAATTAATTTACAAAAAACCCTTTTTAGTATTTACTCTAGTTTTGCTAATCTAAATAACATCTCAATTACACAGCTCTCTGTAGGAACGATCCTTACTACCATTACATTACTAGTTAATTAGTAAGAAATATCTTAATTAATTTGTTACACTTACGACATGCTTTAGTATACAAATTGACAAACACAACTTCGGATAGTTGAGTCCAAATAAACTACCCTAAGTTACCCAGTCCCCCCAGTATCCCTTCTCACAACCAATCTGGCCAATGCATGTGAATCCCAAGACAGTGTTAACTGAATCACTATCCTGGGTTGCTTTACCAGTGTAAAGACTTATCCACATGACTTCTTTGGATCGTAACCTGAAACAGTAAGGACTAACCTGCTTCAGTAACTAATCACAATTAATCACCCAAAATCAATATTTGAATCAGTTATAAAGTAGAGTCAATGGATCTTCCATTTAATCAGTTAAACCCATTTAGTCAAAAGATCAAACCAAGACAATGATTATTGAAATAATCAATCTTGATGAAAAAGCTTTATCCAAGAAACTTAAATGCAACTAGACAGTTTGTTCGATCTTCTGCAGGTATGATTTTATCAAGATAAAATTATTTTTGTAACCCCAGGAAATCAAGTTCGTATGAAGTCACACACAAGGATCATAACCAAAAAGAAAAGTTCAAGTCTTCGATCTTCAATTATATTCTTCAAAAGTAACTGCTGCAAAACAACTTGATTCCAATATTGATCAACCGCATAGAACAAAGTATGTTATCATTGATTGGCCAGTTCTATCCTACATATCCAGAATCACTTATATTTGTGCTAGTCAAATCTTCAAACAAACTTGAGTGTCCTTATAACAAAAGAAAATGACCTTAGAATAAAAAAGTTTGACCTATTGAAGATGATTGCACCATTAGTTCAAATGCAAATAATCAACCAAAAACAAATCTAGACTTCCACCAATGGTAAACCTAGAGGCTTCTTGATACCAAAGAAAACTTTAACAAAAGGAAAGCAAGATGTTTCACCAAATTAGATTACTTTTATCTCTTTTACAAGTTGGATTTCCACACTCTACAGAAGGTGTGTTCTGGGATGACTTTATAGAATAAACGACTCCTTATTTATAGTGTTATGATCAAGGCAATTGTAATACTTTATTTCTTCGTAAATTCTCAAGATATGCAATAATAATATATTTCTGAAATTAGCAAATACCAAGTAATATCCACCTCATAATCGATTTCATTCTTACTATGACAATAAAAATTAGCTAGCACATAACATGTATTTTACTAATATAGTTTGCTAGAGATATGCAAACCTCTGGGAATGGAAAACATATAAATCGATATCAAATATGGTATTGAAAACTCGATATATTAGGATCTTGCCTTGAGTATCAAAGGTGTATACTTGAACATTAAAAAACTAGAGTTTAGCACATGTTCAAATCATTATGTCGACATAGGGCCTGGTCTAACTGAACTTGAGGTTGATTATGTTGGAACTACTAGGTTTGGGTCAGCTAGTGGAAGTGGAGAACATACTAATGAACTTTCCAATCTGACTCATATACATCCTGATATCTGCACAAACCCGTGAAGTTTGAAAGATTAATCGAAAAAGTAAAACAAGAGTCATCAGCCCTGGGATCAGTCCTGAATCCTATTTCGTCTTTGAAACTGGTTTCGTTAGTCTACTTCCTTAAACTGTGTATATGAAATTGCTTTTAAACGTATTTATTAAGGTTTTAAACCACCAGGAAGTTCAACACACTAAATAATAACAAGTTACCAATTATTGGAATGCGATAAACAACAAAGTCTATAGATAAAACTATTCTTTGTAACTCCATATAATTTCAAGTTGTCGAAGCAACTAATGTATATCATACCTTTTTATACTTTGATCACATGTATTATATAGTGAACAAGTCACCAATACTGAAGTCAGTATAACAAACATAACTTCGGATGTTATGTTGTTAATGAACACATACTTGCATGAATAATAGATAAAAATGGAATAAATCAAGTTTTGTAGTTACGAACCTTGAACTGAAGGATGATTTCTTCGTTTTCTCTTTAATACGTTTTCAGGTCTTCAAGAGTAACTATAACAAGTCTTAACAAATTTATGTTCCTAGTCTAACCTAACAAAGTTGACTTTACTAATCTACTCAAGCCATTTTGATTTTTAAAACTAAACTTGACAACCAAACTTGACATACCAACGCTTGGTGGGTTCAACTGAGAAATGCTATAACAATCTCCTCCTCTGTCAATTTTAGTGACAATTTTTTTTACATATGGAGAATACAGGAAAAATAGAACATATCCATAACATAAAAATTTCTAAATTATTTATTCATACGCTTGATTCGAGTTTCAACATTATTTTCTTGATCTGAAAATATTCAAAATAAATGTCGTTGTTGAAGCATTTGAATAACAACAACTCTACTCCCCCTAAAGGTGAGCTAGGCATATATTCAATATGAATAAATGTGATTTAATTCGTATTGTATGAATACTACGCAACATGATATGTTTTTTCCCTTAATCAATATTTTATCTCTTTTCCGTTGCATATATACTTTTTACAACACATATGTTCTTTTCTCAAGTGTTCCGAATCACTTTGTACTCCATATATCTTTCCCCCTTTTTGTCACGTAAAATGACAAAGACCGAAAGAAAACAAGTATTTCGAAAGAATTACACAAGTTCATAGGAACTCGATTCTACCTATAAGAGTTTAAGCCAATTGGAGGACTAACATACCATCTTCGACAAGTTACCTAAGGTTATAATTAACTTAGCTTCTTATCAATAAAAACAATTATCCAAAGTAGTTTTTCCTAATTTTGATAAGCCAAACTAAGATCAGAATTAACTTAGTTACTTATCAGGAAATCTATTAACCAAAGTAATACTTCCCTGGATTCGACAAGCCTAACTGAAATCAAAATCAATTTAGTTATTTATCAGGAAAACAATTATCGGAAATAATATTTACCTTGAATTTCATAACCATACTTCCACAAAGATATATCATTAAGAACAAATTCAATATATAACTCTCCCCTGAGTGTGTTATTCCTTGTAAGAAAAACACAAAGACAACCTTTACTAAAGAAAGGTTAAGACATAATCTTAGTCATCACCTACCACAAGATAGACTAAAACTGAATACAAACTTGTATGAGTACCGAACAATCAGATTATAGAACATAATAGCTTATTAGTATTGTGACATACATATGAGTTAAATCATGAAAACTTTCTTATGATTTTGATATAACAATACACATGATCAGATTCAAAAATCAAGTTACTAATCAAAAGTCACAAACCATAAGAAAATAAGATACTTATGAGACCAAAATTTAGATTTTAGCAATCCAAAAGTTTATCTCATAGAAAGCAACACAAAGACATTTTTAAATAAGAACAAGAGTTGGAATCACAGACTATCAAATAATGACAGAAGGAATTTATAAATAAATGTTTATCATTAATTTATTGATAGTTGAATAGATTCTATACAAATATTGAAGTTTATCAACAATTGAGTAATTTATTCTAAAATAAAAGATTGACCATAGAAACTCTAATTTTGGTTTGATTGTTCATTGATTCTTCATAAGTGTTTCACATCTTGAAACTAGTTTCAAGAGACTTGTCAACGAAAAAATCTTTCTTTTCTAGCTTATCCACTTGTTCCTTCGAGTGTGCTATTTCGGCTAATGTCTCCTCGACTTTCTCTTTAAGCCGATCCTGAGGATAAAAATGATTAACTTGGTTCTGAGATCCTTGAACCCAGGGATATATCTTAACATTCCCTCAGTGGGGATCCATTTAGCTATTTTCGGATCTTCAAAATCTAATACAAGAAGACACGATTCCTCTTGAGATCCCTCAGAACAATCTAAATCATAGTTTAGGGATTTTCTTCTTCTTCCTATTAATATCGATTCCATGACAATTCATAAACTTTAGAGATTTTCTTTGTTTACCTTAGTGATGATGCGAGTCACCAGAAGCATACTCAAAACACTTTTTCAATAAGAATTATATAGAAGAACTAAGAAACTTACAACTAGCAAGTAATTTTCTTAACAAATAAGAAAATCTTCCCAGACCAAAAATACCAAAAGATTTATCCTTACAAAATTATTTATTTTCTAGCCAAGTTTGAAAAACAAAACCTTTGTCCGAAAACACAATATTGGAAGAAGATATTATAATTTAGACATCACTATTCGAAAACCAAACCTACTCCTGGTTATTTTCGAGAAACCCTAAATACCTTTTTCTAAATGAAGACTACTTATACTTTTTGGTATACATTAACTAAGATATCATAAGAGTATTGAGTTCGCAACTACTTATTTAGTCTATCCAAGTAATTCTCCCTGTAGAGCAAGAAACTTTGTTTTGACTCATTCTATAATAGAAAATATAATATTTCAATCTTGTAGATGAGTTACCCATACTCATCATTGATTGTGAACTATATTTTCATCTAAAGAACTTTGATCATTTTGATCTCCTATGTATCTTTCTCATTGACACAACTAAAAATCAGCATGTAGATTATGGATACAACTAATCCTTAATAGGATTCTAATGTAACTCATACGTAATATAAATTGTCAATGATAAAGAAAAGAGAATTTTATTAACTAAATAATTCCAGATAACTATCCAAGGTCCAACCCGGAATCCAAGCTATAATACTAATAAATGATTTATTTTTGAATGAGAAACTATCAAACGGTGTGCCATCCCGAATCCAAACATCCTCCCAAAATCTTATTTCTCTACCTTATCCAATCTTAAAACTCATAAGTTTGTTAAAATTTTGAAGCTTGTTGTATATGTTGTACCACAAATTACCATATTTTGGAATTTTTGATGGTAAAGTTTCCCATCCCGTATGTGTCTCACATAATTTATCAACAGTTGATTTTCTCTATAGTGCATTTTTTTTCGTGCGAAACCACCATTGTTATTTCTTGAGAACAAGTGAATCCATATGGTTAGTCATTCTAATCCCAAAACCACAAGTTTCTTTGGACTTCACTACCGTAATACATCTAATCCCACAGTTCACCATACTTTTATGTATTTTTTTTTCTTATTATAGAGAAAATCCCGCAGTTCACCATATTTTTATGTATTATTTTCTCATTATGGTGCACCTAATTTTGCAATTCACTATATTTTTATGTATTCTTTTCTTATTATAGTTTCTTATTATTATTTCAAATTTGTATGGAATAGTGCATGGAGCAAAGAAATTTGAAAGATAGTTAAAAAGAAACTAGCAATGACAATTTTGATAAGAGTTAGCTTACTAACTTTCTAATTCATCCTATCATAACACAAGTTTCAAGAGTTACTTCCTATTTTGACGATCCACTTACCTTATCACCCAACGAAAAACCAAGGTAAATACTTGACAATATAGAGTTCTTGCAACCTAGCATATTATCAAAAAAAATTATCTCATTTTCAAAGGCAATACTAGATAAAGAACTCTTTAAGAACTTTCTTCATATCAGAAGTTAACTTAGCATATGCTTGCTCACACTTAAAATCAAGAAATATAACAGTGTCATCGACATATCGAAAGTGATTAATATTTGTTTCCTATTGTTTACGAACAAACTAATAAATTTTGCCACCTTCTTGCATTTTAGTTAAGGTATGTGTAATACCTCCAACTTATAGGGAATTCACGTCATTTACCTATAAGGGTGTAGATAGTGGATTTTCGACAAGGGCTAGAATTGTAAAATCGCCCTTTACCTAGCAACACAAACATTGAAATATTCACGCATATTTTGGTTTTGTATCAAAATATAAAATATTATATTTTCTGCTTATATTCCGTAAGAGAATTAAGGATACAGTCTCTACAAGTAAATACAGGCGTTCTATATTGATCCAATGGTCTTTTTAATATTTATAATATTTATGCCATATCGAACTAGTCTCAAGTCCCATAATTCCCATAGATGTTTGGACTTGTCTCGAATGCGCATCAATGTTCCAATAACATCTATCTATTATGGGAATAGCTAATAAAATTTGACAACTTGTACCCGTTTTTCTTCGATTCCTTGTTGTTCGAAACTTCCTTATATATTTATTCTTTCCCATGTGGCCTTAACCAATGAAATAATATACTAACTATGAAATTAAAATGCATATCTTTTTGTATATACATATATATTTATTTATTTTTTGATATGCTATAAAAAGATAACAACTACAAAAATAATGGGACTGGAATTAACATGGCCAAGGGGAAAGGACTTAAGCACCTGATTCTTCACAACTTGTATTACCTTAGTATCATATAAACTCAAAACTTACACCTTTTTCTTTTCTTTATTTTTCACTTTGTCTTGTCTTCACTTTTGATAGAAATTTGCTCATCTTTTTGTTGCTTGCAAACCTTGACTGTCTTCAACTTTCTTTGTAATGTTGATGTTGCTCCGTTGGTTGATGATGATGTGTTTCTATTGCTGCTTCATTGAAAGAATGGTGCCAACTGCAAACAAGACTACATGATAAAGTTAGAAATTCTAATGACACCCTCATGATTGACATAATTAGCACTCAAGAGATCAGAAAAATGTTGAAGGGGTGCGAGGTTGGGTAGCTCATCATTCTACCCAGAATTAGCATAGGATGACACACACTCTAAAATACAATTTTTAGACAGCTACAAAGAATTAAAGGTCTGATACCTCGTTGATGTAATAATAGGTAGTCTCTGCTAATGATTGATTAGCTTCTCTAATGTTGTATTCTTTCTACACCTAATTTTCCACCTACGGTTTAAGTCCCTTTTTATTGACTATTGTCTCTCAACAATTAAGAAAACCGAATATAGTTCTCTAATACTTCAAATGACTTTAAAATCTCTAAAAGTTAGAGTTATGCAACTATCTACAAAATAAAGTTCAAAAATTCAACCTACCAAAATGAATACTAAAAATCTAAATGTATAGGTCATCTACTGATTTTTCTGTATCAGTGATTTCATATCTTCATTATAGAAAGCATCTCTGATGATTATGAGTTATGAACTGGTTGTGGTTGTTGTACCTGTTGTTGAAAACCACTAGGACGATTGAAAACCGGTCCTTGAATTTCAGCTTGCTTGTTTGCATAGGTGAAGTTGAGATGATCTCTCCAACCTGGATTGTATATGTTAGAATAAGGATCATACCTTTGTTTCTGCTGATTTGGGAAAATATCATTAACTTGATCATTCCCTTCTTCATGACTTCGGGTAGGTGCTGGCACCACAACGGCTGCAATTTCTTACATCATAGCTGATATGTTGCCCATTTGATGATGAAGTTCATACACTTCGCTTACTTCATTGACTCTCCTAACGAGTGGTTCTGACCCACGTCTTGAAAATTATTGAGAATTTGCTGCCATATTTTCAATAACTGTCTACCTTAAGCTGCTGTTTTGTTTACTAGTGCACCACCACCTGCAGCGTCGAGAAGATTTCTGTCACTTGATTGCAAAGGATGATCAACAAATCACTGAATTGATAATGCGGACAACTATCACCAATCTCTTGTAACATCCCCAGCATTCATACAAATTTCTCTCCTGCCATCTGCTTAATGCCACAAATCTTTTTACGAATCTGAGTTTCCTTTGATGCAGAAAAGTATCTCTCTAAGAAGAGTTTCTTCAAACCTATCCAAGTTATGGCACTGCCATAAGGTAGATAATATAACCATTCCTTAGCAGTGTCCATCAAGAAAAATGGAAAATCTCGTAACATGACTCCATCTGCATCGGTATCCTTAGGTAACTTGGCTATGACTATGTTATGAAAACCCATTAAATATTTATTTGGATCTTAGTTAGCCATTTCACGGAATTTTGGGAGTCCTCGGATCAACCCTGGCTTGATCTCAAATGTAGTTGTCGTCTGAATACACCACTGTTGTGTATCCAGCTTATGAGAAGCTAAGTCCTTGAGTGTACGATTAACATCAACAATTGCTTCCTCTTGTTTGTATTCCGGTTTATCTTTCAGTACAGTTCCTCTTCGAGTTTCGATTCCAATTCGGGGAAATACGACAGGCTTCGGTTTCGGTCTCCGTTTGGGAGCCTGAAGATAAGTACCTGAAAAACAATTCTTAAAACTCAGTTAAAAACTAAAAATAAAAAGTAAAAAATAAAATGACAATCTGATATGCCTCCTTGACAGTGACGCCAAATTTGTCGATTGTCATCCAAGCAAAAATGTTTCAAGTTTTTTACTTCACAAAATATGGATTATAGTACAATGATAAAAACAAGTTCGTTCCTCAGAGGGGTATGTATTGTTATTCGTATTTGAAAACTTAGGTAACAAGGGGGATTTTGTGTTTTATGACCAAAGTAATTATACTAATTATACTAGCAAAGAATGAGTAAAGAGAATCAATAAGTTGAGAGTACTGGTTAAGGGTTCATCTTCAATCATAAGACATGCACTTTCACTAGTAACTAGATTTGTCACTTAATCATTCATTATCAAGAGTCCTAGAGTATCCCATCGAGAGCATAATCCGATAAATTCCTTATGTCATCACATACCATAACGATGAATATACAAATCCTACTCAAAGAACAACCTAATGCAACGTGCTATTAAGGTTAATTCTCCAAGAGCATTAAGTTCTATGAATTATATTAATCAATGCAATAGATATACTACGACTAATCTATTTAACATAGGTCAAGCTTCTACATGCAATCACACTAAGATTTTGAATACAATTGGCAATAACAATATAATAATTATGACAAGGTTTATCAACAATTCCGTATCTCAAAACCCTATTCTAGCAATAGATATGCATTCATGGTTATTTAGTAGCACTCCTAAACAAACATTCACAGAATCATACATGACGATAATAATTAGTAGAACAAGAACGATAATGATTTGATTAAGATAACAAAACTAATGTATTAATCAAGTAACATGTTTCTTATATCCAACTATATCCTTAACCAATAAGAAAGGTTTCGATCATCATGGATTTCTCAAAACTCATGAAAAATATAGATGAAAGCAAGTAAAGAAAACCCTAAAAATCGTGATGTTCAATTGCAACTTCAAACCCTAGCTCCTTGTTCTCCTTGTCTTGTAAAGTGTCTATGTCTTCTAAGAGTTTATGAAGTCTTCTTATATAGTTCCCGCAAAATATAGGGCTTAGAATCCTCCCAGGACCGGGTTTTACTCGTTTTAGAAGCCAAATCTCATCCCAATACGCCCAGGGTTCGGTTGGCAACTCTAGTGACCTTCCCAACCGAACCTAGCAAGTAAAGATTGCCTAAACTAAGTCAACAGTTCTTATAGGTCATGTAGGAGGGTTCCTAACGGAACCTTCTCTTGTAATCTTCTTTTACTAGTCGAACATCTCTTTGGAACCTTCGTTACTCGCCGAAATTAGTTCTAAAGTTTGGTTAGCTTCATTGGAACTTCTCCTAACCGAACCTTTCACTGTAAACTTTGTCCAAAACTCATCTTTAAGTTCGTCTAAGACCATTAAATCATATTCTAACTGAATAAATCTCTTAAACTCTTCTGAAAACTTGATTTTTCGGCTCCAGGTTCGGCTAACAAGCCCCCAACCGAACCTTTCTTTGTAGACTCAAATCTTCCAAGCTTGTTTTGCTCATAACTTCTTTGTCTGGTATCGGAATAACCTCATTCTTTTTGCGTTGTTTTTGTATTTCAATATAATTCAAGATATGGTGAAGAAATATTATATTTGAACGAGTTTCCATTTGGTCCTTGTTCATTTTATGTCATGATGAACTCCTTTCTTCTTCTTTGGTTGAATACACTTCAAAACTCCTAAGAACTAAAAAACAAACGAAATAAAAGCATAATGATATGAAATATAACAAGAAATTAATGAATTAGAGTATCAAACTAATGCAAATAATACACCTATCAGATACCTACACAATTTTTTACTGTGCACTAGTTAGTATACTATCAGATTCATATTGTACGGAGCTTTCAAATCTTATTGTTCTTGTATACTCATTTGGAAGAAATTGAGGTAGGTGCAATACCAACCCTAAAACTTATTTTTATTACGTTTAAATTACATTTTGTTGGGTGCAACACAAGACTAACATTTTTTTCTTCTAATGATTATTATTATTGAGGTTCTATAATTTTTATCATTTTTGCGAACATGTTGTTGTTGATATATAATGCATATAAGAATTTTTTGATGAGTATGCAGGGTCACAGTCATTGGTTGTTGATGGTTTTCTATCTAGATATGCTCCTTAGTAGTTAATGGTTTCCTCCTTGGGATTGAGGGGTTACGATCCTTGGGAGTTGATGGTTTCTTCTATAATCTCGAGCATGATATAAGTTATCCTTGACCCACGTGGGGGCTCACTGCGGCGAGGTGGTTTGATTTTCATGGGAATTTGATAGTTGCCTCCCAGACGGTTTTATTTGGCAGGATCCGGTCATTGGGAGTTGATGGTCTCCTCTCTATATATAATCCTTGGGAGTTGATGGTTGTCGCTCTAGCTAAGGTGCCTAGGAGTTGATGGTTGTCTCAATAGGACCGAAGGGTTGTGATCCTGGATTGGATATGAGTTATCCTTTGAGTTTTAGGGTGAAAAATAAATGTACTGTAAATAGTACCTAGTGTAGGTTCGAAAGATCAAAATCGTACAAGACGATCCTAAATCAAGAAATGGACGTTCACATCTTGCTTCGGTCACAAAGATGGAGATGGTGGGTTGATCTTAGGGGAGGGAAACAGAAAAGGTTGTGAAATCACTGTGTGATGAAACGGTAGTGTGTAGTTGTTGAACTATGGTGAAGACTGGATTTATGACTATAAATTTGATCATCTCAGGAATAGATCCTCTTTCTTCGTATAGTTGAAGCCATTTATCCATAGTCTTGTACTGAACACACTAATTTCTCGTAAGTCGTGGAGGTTGTGAAAAGATGGAGAAGTGATGATCGTGGAGATGGTGGTGGAATCATGTCCGCTATGTCAAGAAGACCGTATGACCACTACTCCTTCATCCTCTCAACTGCTCATAACTGTCCTACTACGTATAACCTTTTCGCCGTAGATGTGTTGCCACATTGCACGTTGTTCTAAAACACCATACCAATACCCCAATGAAAATCCCAGTGTAAACGGATGCATACAAATACAAATTGGACACCATTCATATTCGAATCCGAACTTTTATCGTTATCCGATCCGAATTCATAAGAAAATAAAACAATAAAAAATTTATACTTTTATATCAAATTAATATTACATTATAAAAATTAATTAGGCTGATGATATTTATAAATAATTTTTTAATAAACATAAAGTCAAATAAAAAAAATTAATATGATATATACTTTTATAGGTTTAAAAAATATATACATTTATGTTTGAAATTTCGGATAAGAATATTTTGGATGCGGATATCTTCATATCCGAATTCGTATCCGGTTAGTTATATTTTCGGATATCCTAATTTAAAAATAATTTTTGAATAATATTTGATATTTCAGATGCGAATTCGGACGAATTTCGGAGTTTCCGGACATCCACTGACACCCTTACCCATGTGACATATTTGATGTCTCGTATAAATATAGTGAAGTCATGGACCACTATTATTTTGGTTAAATCAGGATAATATATAACCTGCTAAATTAGTGAAGCAAGTTTCTTACTTCACTAAGTAGTTAAGCAGACTGATCACTAACAAGTCTAGTGAAAATAGTAAATCTAGTAGTAGACTGTATTGATATGATTTGAGTGCTGGGATCTGATAAATAGGATATGAAAGATGAGCTATAGTGATGTTAGTCGAGGGCATTGGAGTAAGTTGGGTATTCAATGATAATGAATTACCATTTTGAGTAATCTCAGTTGAGAGAGTCATTTGTTGAATGTATGTGGTTCAAAGCATCAAGGATATAACTCATACATTGAGAGATATGCGCATGAACAAGATCTAGAACTTGGTATCGCACCAAGGACAAGGAGTATTAGTTAAAGCTAGTGTTAGTCGAAAGACGACTATTAGCCTTGTACTAGCACCTTAAGAATAACGAGACACGGGAATTAGGAAAAGCCATGTAGTAATGAGTGATAACACCAGGCTAATGCCTCAAAAACGGTTAACGCTGGGATCAACGACGAAGAAAGTTGGCCCTAGCACTGTGAGCGCGAACAAAAGCTAAGATGGTGATGGCTAAGGCCAGCACCAGGAAGGTTTGACGATGGCGCTAGGAAGCGCCATCAAAGGGTAGTATAGTGATGGCTAAGGCCAGATCCAGCAAGTCTTGACGCTGGCACCAGGAAGCGCCAGTAAGATGTGTAAGACGCTGGCTCGGGCCAACACCAGAAGATGTTGATGCTGGCGCTAGAAAACGCCATCCTTTGAGGATGGTTGTCGTTACTTTGAGCGCCTTCTTGGATATTAGCACCACCTTTAGTCACATTCTTATATCTCAAGCATATGTAATGTAAGAGATGAACACAAATTATATCCTGGCTCAGAGATAAGTTCATATGATTCAACTGAGAATGGTTATGAATTCGTTCAAACAGATGGATATATAGTTGTATTTCAAGTACTAAAGATTTATGTTGATACTGTAAGTACAATAGTAAATTGATGTTTTTCAAATAAGAATTCGAAGATCAAGGCATATATAGACCAAGTTTAGGGATTCAGTTGTGGAAGTTCTGCGACTTCAGACGAGTTCAATATTGCATATATATTTTAAAGAGGCTACAAAATCAGTATAGATAACCTGTAGCTTTTAGTAAAATCTGTATTCTTAATTCTTTTGTAAAGTAGAGGTACAAAACTTTGTTCTTGACAGAAGGTCAGAAATATATGCGAATATTTATATGTTTATGCTACTGGGCAGAGGGTGATTTTATGATTTTCGTCCTTGCGAAAAATCCACCATCAACGGAATGATCAATCTCTCCTGACCCATATGGGGGTTCTCTACGACGAGATGATGTGATTTTGATCGAGAGTTGATGGCTGCCTCCAAGATGGTTTAATTTGGAAGGTACAAGCCATAGGCAACGACCCCTAAAATCGATAATATATTTGGCGGGATACGTTAGCAAGTCTCCAAGGCACAAGCAAAATTTTATTGTGAGTATTATACCTCGAAGGTCTAAGAAAAATCATAGCGAGTCGGCAGGATTTGATCCATGAATGGGTATGTGGGAGCCGCGTACGTGGTAGTTCAACACACTAGGTAAAATAGATCTTGTAGTTTTAACTTCCAATGATCTGACCGTAGAATTTTCAGGGTAAAAATTCTTAAGTTTCCGTTGCAGCGAAAATGAACAAAAAATCATAGATAATAATATATTAAGTAAACAACTTATTGGGATTTGGATGAGCTAGATCTAGCCATAGGTTTTGAACGTCTCACATATCACATCGGGTTCCAGGTGTTGCAATCGGGAGCTAGAACCTGGGTTGTTACAATATGACTCAAAACTTCTCTGACAAAGGTAAAAGAAAATAGTGAAACTAGATTTCCTTGATGTAAGACCTTCTCGTTTCCACAGAAACCATGAATCGTGCCATTTACAATAACCAAATATTTTGAATAAGATAACCAATCTCTTATCTAACCACGTAACTTTGTTAGAGCGAAGGGTAGGTTAGACCTATATATTTTGGAATGTCAGTATATGGTCATATTTTAGTTGTCAAAATTATTTTTTTATTTAGCCCACTGAAATCAGCTTCGGTTTGGAATTGATTATGTAGTAGAATCTTAGGATTTTTCAAGTTACTCAAGACGACTGAAGACTTAAAGATCACGTGAAAAAATCATGTTGAAAAACTTTATCTTGGTAAGTAATTAAGAATGGTCATTCCTTTTTAACACGTTTCTATCTATCTATCTATCGTATCGAAAGTCGGGACTTCAATAAATAATCATAATCAAAGAAAATCATATCACGGACTAGCTTCTTGATAAGTTTAGTGATGCTTCGACTTCCAAGCACTATTTTTTTAGAACTCGAAACTAAGCTTAAGATAAAAGAACAAGTGTTTATAACAATATCAAGGCTTCGAAATTCATTTTTGAGTTTGTAAGATTTTGTTTTGGTAGTTTACTACTAATGATTTTCAATCACTTGAGTCATAAACCTAAGAGTTGAGTTTGTGAACCAATAGCTTGTAGAACTCAAAAATTATTAGAACCGTGTTACATGTAATATCGGTCAGATCTTAACCAGTGGCGTTTCAGCATGTGTTTTTTCTAATTCTATACTTCCTTCGTCCTTATTTATACGAAAGTTTATGGGTTTTTTTCATGTCCAATATTAGACGAAGGTTTTCATATTTTCCCTAAATTTTTTTGATTTATCCCTGCCTCAATATTATAAACTAACTTAAGAATTAGTGAAGACTCAACTTTCTAAATGACATTCTTAAATATACCACTATATATTTCTGAAACAATTTTTCTCTACAACTCATACTAAAGACTATGAACTAAAAACTATGAGTAGTAGTGTGAAGTATAATTGACGGTATTACCAGGGGAAAAAACGTCTCTTCCCCCCCTTAATTTGTGTGAAAACATCTTCCTTTCATAGAAATAGGGATGGAGGGAGTATAAAACTTAATTTAGAAACTTTTAGTTCCCATTATTTAGAGTTTTCTCACAGCACTATCTACATACCTATCCTAGTATCGTTCAAGTTTAGAGTTGACACTTTAATTTTGCTACAAATATTCTCTGTTTAAACAACCAAGTCCACAAACTATGAGAGTATTTTGGGTAGTTCATGATAAAATATTTTGAATTTGGCCGCAAACTATCTACACGATTTATTTGATTGGGAAATGATAAAAAAAGTTAATTGTAGGAGATTTTGCACATCTTAAATATTTAGGAAAAGTAATGCAAGTAAGCATTTTAGACGGGTGCAATCACCAAATAGTCCTAACAAAAAGAATTAAAAATTAAACAGTCCTTAAACACATTCATTAGATAATTATAATGGTGGAAGACTTACATCTTCCAAGTTCTATATTACCCCATCGATTGGAATAAATCATGGAAAATCAAGTATAATGGTGGAAGGTAAAAAAGGTTTCCAAAACATTAAAAGGATTGACGCTCCATCTCTAACCCACAAGATCGAGAGTTAATTAATAGATAATCATATTTAGAAATAAAATCAACCACAAGATTGAACCTTAATCCTTGTGACGTTTTAGTTTGTATTCCAAGCTCTTTTTTAGAAAACCTTAGATCATGGCGTGAAAAAGGTACATAAAATCCCTACTTGAAAACCATTTGACTTGATATTTACATTTGGAATAGCTTAAATTTCACCATTATGCTTGCTCTTTTAAAAGTCCACAGGACCATTACTTTTTTCACAAGAGTCAATCAGCCTTCACAGTTGGGTTCTCTATTTTATATAGAACAAAACGGTATATGCAACATCAAAGTATAATGGTTATGCGTTATAAAAAAAGAGAAAAACACATGACCATTATACGTTATACACAAAAATTAATTAAATCGATTATTTATCCATATAAATAAGTATTTGATTTGACTTGGTGTTATAAATAAGATTTATTATAAAAATCAGGAATACTCCACAAGAGTTAGCTGTTTCATAACAATGACATGGATATTACTGGGAATGCACCACCAGAGCTGGTCTTATTAGAGCGTCTACAAAGGGACGATCAAAACATGGACTAAAGATCAAAACTAATATTTGGTCCGGAATTGTGAGACGCAGCGGGACGAATAGATTTGAGGTTTAGTCCAGAAAATCGATTGTAGCAGATTAAATCTGGTCTTTTTTCTGGACTAAACTTAGTTAGTCGAGCGGCATCGTAGTGAAGCGCCTAGCATCAAGCGGCTTTGTAGTGAACCGCCTGGCATCAAGTGTTATTCTAGGACAACGCTCAAAAACACGGGCGGTAACCTAGGAATACGCCTGATCAAGCGCTAACCTAGGACTACGCCTGATGGAACGAGGCTCTAGGATCAAGCCCACTAACAGGCGTAACGCTAGAATACCGCCTAGTTTGAGCGTAACCCTAGGATACCGCCCATACCTAAACATCGCGCTAAGTCACCGCTCAGTTATAGGTGTGGCCCTAGGCGTCCGCTCAGTTCTAGGCGCGCCCCTAGGAGTTCGCCTGGATAATTTACCTGATTTTGTTACCGTTGTCAACGGCTATAATTTGTATTCTGATACACCTATAAATAAATGAATTTATATCTATCATTCCCATTTCAAATGCACATCTTTTACATTTCATAGAAAATTTATAGTCTCTCGTTTTCATAATTATGGTTTACGAAAATTTTAGGCTTAATGCAGAGAATTTTACCTTAGAGGAAGATTTATCCCTATGTCAAAACATAGTATTACATTATCCAGCAAGGGGTCATGAACGTCGGATGAATGGTTCAATGAGCATGGAATGGTTAGAACATATCCATGTTAACTTTTGTAATGAAACCGGTAACCCCAATAACCAGAACATATCAGGCCTTTTTTGTCGATATATGGAAATCACAAGCGCAGTACTAGAATTTTCTTCTTTAACTGCTAAGGTGAATGAAAGAAGAATTAGGAATGAAACTGATGATGAAGTTGTTGCCAGATCTCTGGAGGAATGGAGAAGCTGGAAACGTTCAGATTTCAGGTACCAATCTCATTTCGAGATCCTAAGGGTGATGGAAGAATACAATCCTTTTGTGTTGATTATTCTCCGAAGATGTGAAGAACGTCATCCCGGGTGTCATACGACCCGTTGAAGGTTTGATAATAGGTTTTCTTAAGTGTAATCTATTGATTTATTATATTTCATCTCCTTTAATGTTACGCGATGTATGCCTTTTCGATTCAATGAAATGATTTTACGTTCAACTGGTTTAGAAAATTAATTAACTAATGAAATGTGGCCATCTATTAAAATATATTGATAATACATGAGCTAATAAGTAGAGCTAAACTCACTTTCGCAGGCATCACGGCTAATTAGTTTCCTTATCTAACGATTATATTTCTTTTTGACAAAAACAATTAAAATTTCCAGAATCGGTAGTTAAAGTTCAATATTAATTTCCGACTACAACCAAACTCTGACAAAATATTTGAAAATTTCCCAGATTCGGTAGTTAAAGATAAACAATTACTTCCGGTTACAACCAAACTCTGATAAAATATTTGAAAATTTTCCAGAATCCGTAGATAAAGTTAAAAAATTACTACCGATTACAACCAAACTCTGATAAAAGTTAGAAAAATTCTCAAAATCGGTAGATAAAGTTATCAGTTACTTCCGATTACACTATGGACTTAATGAACTTGTAGCTTTCAACAAATGTGAACTCTTCTCCTTTTTCCTGATAGTAGTGCATTTTTGCGAGATCCTCCTACACAAGCATAGGAAAAAAAACATAATTCATCAAGTTTACTATGTTTTTATTTGAAGACCAAACAACTTAGCTTATGTAAAAGATACTTACAAATTGTTGGATCGACAAGCCTAAATGGGTGGGGTTAAAGACGTTGTTGTATATCTATATAATCAGCTATCCTTATTCGGATAAGTTGGTATCTATCATGAATTTGTTCAAGAGATCTTTGCTTTGGATTTCCATATTCTCGAGCATATTGGATGTAGATCCTCCCCCAAAAGGTTTCAGGTTCAACCCTTCCAGCTATGACATCTTCACATAGGTTTCATTATGCCATGTTTTGGTTATAGCCAAATCTTCAACTGAATCAAATGTTGCCATGTTTGTAGGTAGAGTTATGAAGTGAATTACAAAGAGGAGATGATTAAATGAAATTTGTAGAGTGTATGCAACTAGGGGTGTGTGGTATTTGGTAGAGAAACAGATGTATTTATAGGATAATTTCAAAAACCCTTTGATTGTACTTTCATTGTAAATAATTGCATAACTACCCCAATTATCCATAGTCATAATAGTAAAATATAATCGGTAGATAAGAACATACTATAACTACCGATCCAGACACAACAACCCATTTTTCCCTACAAAGAGAGAGACTTAACGACTATTATTTTTAAAAACTTACTACTTAGCATGAATTCTCTCTAAATACAGAATTGTTCATGAATTCTCTCTAAATAACTCAAGCTCATTACTCCATTTTCAAATGAGACAACTCTTCGGCTAGCAAATGAGTTTATAGTTTATGATTAAAAAAATAACATGAGCTAATAAGTAGAGCTAAACTCACTTTCGCAGGCATCGCGGCTACACTTAGCATGTGCAGCAAGCCTTTAAACCCCTAGGTGCCCCTAGCGGCCGAGTTGTGTCTCGGGCGGGTTTACTAGAGATTTACCCACAAAACCTATACAGAGGATTTACAAATTTTTAATCCTCACCAAAATCTGATCATAAGTGTTCGATCAAGTCATTTCGCAAACGAATATGAGTATATTTATCGAATACTGCATGTCGGCGTTGGTCCATTCTAATTCTCGAAAGTTCAGCAGTGTTCTGTCTAGAAATATTTACCGGTACACTGTGGCTGCGTTGATCATACTCATGCGGCCAATCACAGGGTAAACGCTCATCCTCCACTATCATATTATGTAGAATGATTACAGTTTTCATTATATATGCTAGTATGCCAGGATTCCACATTCGTGCTGGTTGCTTGATGATTGCAAATTGATTTTGCAGTACACCGAAGCCTCGTTCTACATATTTTCGGAAACCCTCTTGCCTAGCAGAAAATTTTGTTTCTTCGCCGAATTTGGATGTTAATCGACATCACAATAGTAGCTATCTTCGGTTATATTCCATCACCAAGATAGTACCCCATATCGTAATGATGTCTGTTGACAACAAAGTTCACAGCCGGTGCTTTCCCGTTGATAAGATTTTTGAAAATATAAGAACGGTTCATCACATTTATATCATTGTTAGAACTAGGCATACCAAAAAATGCATGCAAAAACCACAGATCATATGACACCACTGCCTCCAGGATAATACTTTCACTACCTTTGTACGTAGTGTAAGCACCTGATTCAGCCGATGGGCATTTATCCCATTTCCAGTGCATGCAATCAACACTACCCAGCATCCACGGAAATTTCCTTTCCTTGTTCTCAGCAAAAAGCAGTTTAACATCACGCTTAGTTGGTGTGCGCAAATATTCTTTCTCGTATAGATGCACTATCGTCTTACAAAACCTACGAGTTGCTTCCAAAACTGTGGTTTCTCCGATCCGTAAATACTCATCTATTGCATCTGCCGCACATCCGTAAGCTAACATTCATATTGCTGCAGTAATTTTTTCTGAGGGGTTAATCCAAGAACACCACAAGCATCTTTTTTTTGAACAAAATAATTATTTACAGCTACGACATCTCCCAATATACGGTTGAATAATTCTCGATGCATTCTAAATATTCTACGAAATACATGAGGAGGAAACGTCGGGTTTCTGCAAAATTAATCTTTCCACAGAAGTTTTGCACCGTCATCACGCTCTCTTGGTATTTGGATACGATAATGAGGCCGATTCATACTTGAAACGATCAATCCCGCAGTGACTACTTGATTATTTTGGCTCAATGCAAGTAAACCTTCGTCTGATGAGTACAAACTATTGTTATCATCATCACACGATGAAGAAGAAGAAGAATGAGGAGGAGGAATAGAAGAACAAAAATCATAGTACTGATTGTTATTTTGATAGTATGTCATTTTATTTTTGATGTTTGTATTTTTGGTTTGTATAATTTGAGAATTGTAATACCCCAATTCGGCAGGTAGGGTTTGCCGAATGGAATACAGGTAATGTTTTGTCCTTTCCTAACACCGAGGCCTTTTCAGCACAACTGGCTCAGAGTTGGCAAAAAGATCTGTAGTTAAGCATGCTCGTGCGGGAGTAATCCAGGGATGGGTGACCTCCCGGGAAACTGTTGCTGGATGACCGCAGCGGTGCCCATAGAAACCCCACACTGCCGGATGACCGCAGTGGCTAAGTGGGGACAGTATGGGTGGAAAGTCGGGTCATTAAAAAAGTGGTATCAGAGCCGACGACGGGTCACCTGCCAAGGGTGAGAGAGTACGCTGGACGGGGTGTTCCAGGTATTGGTCTCATAGGTGGTAGGGAATGTCGGAGATCTGGGCTTGAATATATTCCAGAGCCGAGGACGGCTCCAATTTAAGGTGGTGGTATTGTAATACCCCAATTCGGAAGGTAGGGTTCGCCGAATGGAATACAGGTAATGGTTTGTCCTTTCCTAACACCGAGGCCTTTTCAGCACAACTGGCTCAGAGTTGGCAAAAAGCTTTGCAGTTAAGCGTGCTCGGGCGGGAGTAATCTAGGGATGGGTGACCTCCCAGGAAGCTGCTGCTGGATGACCGCAACGGTGCCCATAGAAACCCCACACTGCCGGATGACCGCAGTGGCTAAGTGGGGACAGTATCGGTGGAAGGTCGAGTCATTACAAGAATCGAGTGTTCAATTTATAGGTAAATGAAGATAAGATTTTGAATTTTGATATGACCAAACGCGGTTGGTATTTTAATGCAAAAACAGAGTGTGGGGTGAACAGACGCATCAGAGATATGAAATGTCGGTTGACAAGACAATACCAAATGACCAAAACGACAAAGGAAAAAAAAAACAGAGTTTTGAAGACAATACAAAACAGATATAAATGACAAAAGAAAAGATTATAAATATTAGGAGATGACAAAACACGGTTGGTATTTTAATGCAAAAATAGAGTTGAGGCAAGTAGGGTGAACAGACGCATCAGAGATATGAAATGTCGGTTGAAAAGACAATACCAAATGACCAAAACGACAAAGGAAAAAAAATACATAGTTTTAAATTGACAATACAAAACAGATATAAAGGACAAAAGAAAAGATTATAAATATTAGAAGATGAAAAAACACGGTTGGTATTTTAATGCAAAAATAGAGTTGAGGCAAGTGGGGTGAACAGACGCATCAGAGATATGAAATGTCGGTTGACAAGACAATACCAAATGACCAAAACGATAAAGGAAAAAAATACAGAGTTTTGAATTGAAAATACAAAACAAATATAAAGGACAAAAGAAAAGATTATAAATATTAGGAGATGACAACAGAAAGCAGGTAAAAGACAACGATAATGTAAGAAAAAGAATTTGAAAAGACAATTCAAATGTCACAAAAGAATTTTTTTTCTGTTCAACTAACAATTCAATGCTAATGAATTACTACTCTTCCGTATCATGATTCTCGGACGCCGAGCGCGGGGGCATAAACGGAGGCAAAAAAGATCTGGAATTATAGTTACTTGATTGCATTGTTGATGACGATCCCTGACCCATGGTGTTCCACATCGGTGGTGGCATAGTTTGAGCATACGTGCCAAACCCAATGGGTGGTTGTTGATGACGAAAACGGGCAAGCTGTGAGTTCAACATGCTCACAGCTTGCTGTAGACCCCGTATTTCTGCATCTTTGGCCACGAAAAAGTCCATCCTCTCCTTAGTTCCATTTAACGTAAAGTTACGAAAATCTTGCGTAAAATCAGCATAATCTTGAACTAAACCATAAGCCTCGACCTGTTATGAAAAAATTAAAATCAAATTCTCAACCATTACTATATACTAAAATCAATTTTACAGTGGTTTGTTGTATACTTACGTATGACAATTATTGTTGAGGTGGAATGGGTACATGTTCACGAGGACGTTGGATGTTGTGTTTAATACGCTCACCAGCATAAACGTACGTTTCAACCTCCCAATCGACTTTGGTGGCATATTTCTGCAGGTTAGTTACATGTCGCCAATACTCCATATACAAATCATAGTTAACGACACGTACTAATTCACTTGCAGGGAGCAGACAGTTTTCGCTCATCTCCTCAGCATCTTCTTTGGTCAAGTTAGAAATACGACTAGGCGGTTTGCTAGGAACGCCCCATGTTTGATGGTGCTGCCTCCAACACCGATCTCCGAGATACATGTTATTCTTTGAAAAGAAAATTACAATAAACAAATAAACCAATCAATTAACCGAAATTCAAAGAAAATAAATAACATTCCAATGGAAATAAATTATAAACTCCCAGTGCCTAGCCAAGAGAATATAACCCTTTTCTCTGAGAGCTTTACAGCTTTCCGTCCAATTTCAGAATCCATGACCATGATCGCAGATTCCCACGGTTGCTAGGTCACCTCGTCTACATACAACTGATTCAGAGATGTCCTTGAACGAACAATATCAATACTCTTCCTCCGTGTTCCCGTCCACCGACAACATCTAGGACACATTTGTTCACTTTCAGGCGATGGGTTCTTTGGCCGAAAAATGCCCAAATATTCGTACCCCAAAACTAGAATGTCATGACAACCAATGGAATAAATAACTGAGCAACAAAAAAATAATTATAAATAAGACTAAGAAATTTACCTCCAATATTTGGAAGGGTCCGGCCAATGACTTTTGTCCCCTGCCAGATGCGGCGAGACCGGAATATAATTTCGAAAATGCAGCACTACCCCAGTCATAATCGTTAACTGCATTTAGATCCTCAAAAGCAACTAACCATCCAGCATCAATATAGGTTTTTGCATTTGAAAAGAAGAATTGACCGAAAACATACATATAGAAGGCTCTTGCCACTCTATCAGCAAGTATGCTATCATCGTTAGCCGCAACCAACGTTTGAGGATCAAAATATGTGCTCAAAAATGCAATCGTAATTGCATCTGAAACCCACTGGCTGGGAAGACGTTCTCTTCTACAAACCTCACTATCTTTAAGTTCAGGAAAAATATGCGCCTGGACATATTCAAATTGGAACTTCCCTGAGTCATACGGAATAGGACTACCAATACCAATACTAAGTCCTGTCAACATTACCCAATCAAGGGGTGTGAACCCAATCTCACCAAACGAGAAGTGAAAAGTGTTTGTGGTATCCCAAAAACGCTCAACAATATAGTCAATAAGTGCATGCGATGAATCTACTACATCCATGGTAAGTAATCGGTCCCATCCTCCCTTTTCAATAATATATTTGACCCTAGGGCTATGTTTAACAATACCTGTATAGGTTTGAAGGACCGATTTGAGGGAACTACGATGTGAAAACTTGAATTTGGCGTCGCCTGAATACGTAATATTGGTGGAGGCGTGACCCTCAGTATCTTCCAAAACTGTATAGTGTTCCAACCCGGGAACATCTACCGTTTCTTCAATAATACGGTCTTCATCTGAATCCTGGACAATTTTAGTCTTCTTGGCCCTCTTCTTTCGACCAACGAATCTGGACGTCACACTGCTCGACATCTGGGCAAACAGTTCATACAACATTGAAAATCAAGAGTAATCCCCACAATGCAGAAACATAAAAATCTACATTAATCAATAAATCAAGAAAAAACATAATAATTTTATAATTATAAAAGTAATTATCTAATTACATAATCATATGTACCAACATACAAAAATCAAACATTCTTGAAAAAAATTCATCATTCACAAAATATTCCAATATCAAAGCCTCAATTGTACCAAAAATCATCAAAATTCCCCAATTATATAATTCCATAGGTTTTAAAACATAAACATTCCAAATTCAAAATTTTTCAAGACAATCTAGTCAATTCATCAAAAAATTAACCACAACCCAAATCAAATTAAACAACAACTTAATCAATTCTATCATCAATTCAACAAATTATCATCAATTTTTTATACCCAATTTACAACATTCATAAACTCTAAAAATTATCCCAATTCCATAATTACAATTTCTAAAACCTAAATATCTCTATTTCATAATCACATGTTTAATCATTGAACATATATAACCAATTTAACTAACAAAACATAATAATAAAACATACTCTAAATTTAATTTACAAAACAAATATAATTTACAAAGAAGAAAAGAAATTACCTTGATTGCGCTTGGATGTTTGAAAAAAGCTTGAGCGGAACCTCAAAAACGTAGGCGGTTCTTTGGGGGATCGTTTGTGAAGAATAGGGTTCAAGAGGGGGAGGCGGAAGAGGGTTTGCTTTTGAACAAAATAGGGTTCAGGAGAAAAATGGGGGGTTCAGGGGAAGTTGCGGCTGAAGAAGAAAGAAGAGAAGATGGGGTGGGCAGCTAGCATTCCGCTTGGAATCCTAGGCGAGGCTAGGACACCGCCCGTCCCTTTCTTCTCACACGCTCCATTCACACAAGGGTTACTTGATCAGGCGTGATGCTGGCACACCGCCCCATCAGGCGATTGTTTAATGCTCCGCCCGTCTCTTGGGCGTGGTCCTAGGAGACCGTCCACTATAAGGCGTTATCTTACGCTTCCGCCCCACATCGAGCGTTCAGCTAGGAGACAGCCTGGCGCAAACGTTATGCTAGGATCACGCGCGTCTTAACAAGCGATACGCTAGGACACTGCCAACACCAGGCGTTATTTTAGAGCACCGCCCGACCATACACCGCTGTTTTTGGGCCAGACTAAAGATTAAAATTTTTAGTCTTTGATCGTTTGGGATACTCGTCCCACTGTGGACGTCCTTATGTTACAACACATGTGTTTTAAATGGACCTTATTAGAAGCAAACCAAAAAAGTTAGTCCATCAGGTGATAATGTGACTGTCTCCACAGCCTTAGGATTTAAGGAGAATAGATTATTATGTAAACATGTAGATCCCAGCTGAAAAAAAATCTTAGAATTTTTTTTTAGTTTACATCAACTTTTTACGGTTCCAAACATAGGCTATCCTGTCCGATCGTCAATTTTAGAGCGTGAAAGTAAAGGAAGACCGAGAGGACAAAGGAAAATAATACGGTTCACCTCGGAAGTATACTAAACGCTAATCCTACTTAAACTACAGACCATTGGATTTCCTTGAGACGTTAATAAAATCCCAGAGATGTAGGATGCTTCTATCCCCTAGGGTTGAACGTCCATAAAGTCTTCTCAATCAAGTACTATCAGTTTTATGCGATAAAATTTTAAAAAGAGAAAAGGAGTCTAAACGAGGAAAAAGCATAAAGAAGAACGCTTTTTCAGCTAAAAGTAGCTTTTCTAGAGGCTCTTTTTTCTCATCGCTTTTGAAACCTCCACGTGTCAGCTAATATATGATATTATGAGTATTAAAACCAGGCTTATATGTATCCACGTTGGATTACCAAGATCGCAGTGAGTTTTTCCCAACGAAACACGTAATGGATGTAGACACGTGTAAATAAGTGTACGGCTAAAAAGGTTGGCTGAGGGGGATAGAAGCTTCAATGACACGAGGAGGGAGAGACTTTTATAGGGCTTTAACTTTCTCTTTTTCTTTCAACAGCGTGGGTCCCGCTTTCTTGGAAAAATGGAATATATAGACGGTGCTGGCTTACTCCCGGTGGTTTGGATATGGTGACTGTCACTGGAGAATGACCGGTTTAACTGGTCAAGTGTTAAAGTGTAGTTGCTTTTTGCAGATAAGGAGTGGACAATCTTTCTTTTTTATGTGTGGTTCCATTTTTGCCCCTGTACTAATTTTACGAGGAAATAGAAGTCTCTTTTACCCGTTCTCTCACCGCCTTTCTTACTTTAGGGTGTAAACTGGTTACTGGATTTAGAAACTCCTTTTCTAACTTGGGCCGCCGATGCAATCTCCTTTGTTCATACCTATTTCATTTTTCATTTGACACAGATCAATCAAAATGTAATAACATGATTAACTTAATATATGGATCCGCAACCTAGACTAGTCATGTTCTGTTCTGAAGACTGAGGTACAAAGGTTACTTCTGTCACTTCCGTGGAAAACCTCTACTCATCAGGCCGTTGGATCCACAACCCATACAATTCGTGGCTCTAAAGCTATCTCTACACTGACTAGGACACCAGCTAGGAATATAGGTAACCTATTTCTCCGGTAAATATTAATTTAAAAGTATTTATTAAAACACACAAAATAGTGAAATGAAGAATAAAAGTGGTAAAATAAATCCTTTCTCTGTCACGTTCTTCGTGTTTTTTCCTCAGTGGTTTCTCTGCGAGACTTATTTTATTAAAGTCTCTCTCTCTAATCTCAATCTCAATCTCAATCTCAATCTCCTCCACTGTCTGTGTGTTTGTTGAAAGATATGTTCATCGATCTCTTCGTGTTTCCAAGGACAAGTAATAGAAGCTGAAACTAGAAAAAAAATATTAAAGTTAAAAAAAAATAATGACTACTGAGTCAAAACATCCAGCTATTAAACTATTTGGAAGAACGATTCCGTTACAAGAAAGTCAGATTACAGTTGAGTTTGTTGAAAAATCCGATCTAGAAATTCAGATTCCACCACTCTTCTCTGAAGATAAGGTAACTTTTATTCATGTTTCTGATTTTTGTTCAAAGTAAGAAAAAAGCTACTATTTGAAGTGAAATGAGTAGTTTTTTAGTACGTATTTATGATTGCAAAGGTCTGTTCGGTTTCCAGACACCTTTTTTGTTTGTGCATCTCTCACTGGAAATATATGTTTGTGTTTTTAAGTTAGCGTTGAGAAAACAAGCAAACCTTACTATGTTTTTTTCTTTTTTTTGCTTACTCTACTTGACTTTTGTTTGCCAATGTTTTCAAAAATTGGTATAAGTAGTTTTTTTTTTGTTTTGTTTCTTTTTCCTGTGTGCTTAATTATATGTTTTAGTTTGTGTTTTTTTTCGGTTTTATCATGTAGTTAGAAATTAAAACCCTGATTGGATTAGTTACATTCAGTAGATATTGATTTTTCTGTCTCTGGAATCCTCTCAAGATATCATATTTAACCTCAGATCCTTAATAGTGGTTTGTTTTTTGGAGTGAATCTATTGTGAGAATTTGTCGTTGATATTAATTTCATTATGAAGTATGGTAAATGACATGAGCGGCGAGATTAATTTCTGTGTATCGTTTTGGGTTTTTACTCTTGACTTGAGGTTAAACTCTCTTGATGCGTCTGAGTTTTGGTGCTAAATTTAAACTCACTGGCCTCAGTGTGTGGGAATCTTTCGATTCATCTTGGACTGCTGCTTCAATAGTACTTTCAGTTGTAATAATAACAGTAATACAGAATGCTATTCTTCTAGACTCTAGTTATCCTTGATTACCATATCAAAAGAACTGCAGTTCTGTTCAGGATGACTCACTTGGAACTATCTGGGTGCCATGCTTAACATGCTTCTTTTTTCTAACCACAGAACCAAAAAAAAAGAAAAGAAAAAGATTTTGGGTTGTCCGCCTTAATTTAAAACCACTCTTGGCACGCACCTTGTGGTTAGTAAAACATACTATTATGTTACTGCTAATACTAATCGTCATGCAGAAATAGAATTCCATCCATTAGTTGTTATTGCGTAACCAACTGTGTTTTCTGTTCGGATACAGGACAGATGCAGAAACACAACAAAAACAGATTTTAATGTCTCTTCTGTGGAAGATCCTTGCAAGGCTGATAAGCCTGTTTCGAGTATAGGTAAGGAAAACAACTATCAAGATTGTACCAAGGAAAACAAAGTTATGCTGGACCCCAAACGTGAGGAAGGCCAGGGTGTAAATGATTCAGGTGATCAAGAAAAGCTTCTTAAGAAACCAGACAAGATACTTCCATGCCCTCGCTGCAACAGCCTGGAAACAAAATTTTGCTACTACAACAATTACAATGTTAACCAACCTAGACATTTCTGCAAAAACTGTCAGAGATATTGGACTGCTGGAGGGACCATGAGGAACGTTCCTGTGGGAGCTGGACGCCGGAAGAACAAGCACCTAGCTTCACAATACCGTCACTTAATGATATCTTCTGATGGAATTCCAACCAACCAAGTTGACTCACCTGACTCAGCCAATCACCAACTTTCACCTGGGGCAGTTTTTGCACCCTCTGCGCCTCTTAATGGAAATGGCAGTGTCCTAAGATTTGGTACAGAAGCACCTCTCTGTGAATCAATGGCAACTGTGCTGAATCTAGGTGACCAGAAAAGAAAAGTTGAGATGGGTGCTGCACTTTCCAGAGAAACAAGAGAGGAACCATTTTCCTGTGATTCTTTTACGACTGCTACTCACCACGAAGAAGAGTTGCCTAAAAATGGTATTCAGATGGAGCAAGGTGTTCTTCCGGCTTGTTTTAGCACAATTAATCCTCCACATCCTGCGCATTGTTACCCAGGTCCACCATGGGCTTACCCGTGGAGTCCAGGTTGGAATAACATAGCTGTCATGGCACCCCCTAGGTGTCCTGAGCTGGTATACGGTCCAGAGAATGGTAGTTCTAAGCCAGTTCAGTGGGGTCCGATGCCGATGGTAGCTGCTCCTGCCTTGTGCACCCCGAGCATGCCGTTTCCGTTTATGCCTGCCTCTTATTGGGGTTGCATGCCTGGCTGGGCAGCCAGATCTTGGAATGTGCCATGGGTTGGATCTAATGTCAGTATCTCTCCTTCTTCCTCTACTAGCAACAGTGGTTGTTCAAGCAATGGCTCACCAACATTAGGTAAGCATTCTAGAGATGTCAATCTCCAAAGGGAAGAGAAAGCAGAAAAATGTCTTTGGGTTCCAAAGACGTTAAGAATCGATGACCCAGATGAGGCAGCAAAGAGTTCTATTTGGGCTACTTTAGGGTTCAAGCCTGATAGGAATGAACCAATTATAAAAGGTGGTATCTTTAAAGCTTTTGAATTGAAGACAAAAGACAAGGATCAAGCATCAGATGCTGAACAGGTCTTACAAGCAAACCCAGCTGCACTTTCTCGATCACAGTCATTCCAGGAAAACACACGAGACCAGCTTCTACTCCAACATTTATAAGTCTAATCTGGTACTGGTTACTCATTTTGTTTGTATCAAGCATACTTGATCATCTTTTAGTTACTGGGTTTGTTGTGACAATGTTTTTGGACTTGACCTAGATGGTTGAACTTTGACAGAAACTGGTCTTCTGGAAAGTTCAATACAATTTGCTTAAAACTCTGTTACAGTCATAAAGGGTGAATCAGCAGCTTGTCAACAATGTTGTTGCTGTAAATAGTAGAAATAGGGAGTGAGCAAGCTGCTGTTGATTTTTTTTTTGTTGTTGTGTTGCTTAGTGGTAAGTAGGAATATGATGCTGACGAGGTCACTGGTATCATAACGCAATGATTTCAACGCTCTTTACTAGAAAGGCATCTGCTGATGATTGCATGTTGTAGCATCTGTTTTAAAATATAGATTCTAGAAATGGAGATTCATGTGCTCATATTTTGTTCAAACCAGCAAAATGAGCTGATAAAACAGCTCGACATGTGTGTTGATCTTATATTCAGAAGATGGCCTGAAATTCCGTACTAATTCTAATCAAGGTGAAATTAACTAATGCTATCCAAGCTTTGTGATCCTGTATTTTCTGTTGATTTATATATTCCCTACGGTTTAATTGGATTTATCTTGTTAAGTATCCTTGTGCTCCGTTTCTTATGTTTGTGTCTTGGTTGTTTATTCCCAACTGAAATCATAATTCTGTTTCGGGTTTGGGATCTATAGCTACACTATAACCTCAGATAGGTACATATCTTCGGGACCAGAAAAAAAAATCGTTTAGCAAGGTTATTATTTATCGTTAAATGAATATCTATTTATTTAAAAAATAGTTTTATATTTTTTATTAACTGATATCATTTTAATTTACATTATGAAAGTGTAATTGATACAGATCGGAAGCGTGTAAAGATGATAATAATCATATCGGAATGGAATTATTAAAAAATAACCGGTAGAATAGGTAGAAATTGATAGAAATTAGTTGATTTTCAAAGAGATATCCTAAAATTTATGGGGTTATCTAGACTTTGTTAGTTCACTACGAATAACGACTATATATATGAGATTAACATCCAGACTTCGGCATAAACCCAACTATGAATAAAAATTAAAATCAATAAACTCAACAAGTTTAATGAAAATAAAATAATTTTGATTAATCCAAAACTCACCTAATTTTCGTTTTTGGAGCTTCTTATATAAATAACTCCTACTAAACAAATCCTAAACTTATCAAAAACCTACAAACTTATTTCCTAAGGTATCTACTACTTTTAGACAACTTTCATAACTTATTAAAACTCTTAAAATAAACTTCTAGAATCTTCTAAAATTACCCTAATAATAAATCCGAAAATTAATTATTTTTCTACTAAAAATAATATTAATAAAATATAGATAATAATAATAAAATAATAGATTTATTTTCCATAAATCTCCCTCCATCATTCTACCGGTGTTGGAGAAGATTCGTCCTCGAATCTTGCTGGTACCATGTTCTGCATGTGTAACTCGTTGATGACAATCTTCATACACATGAATTGATGTTGTAAAAAAATAATTTATGCACCGTATAGAAGCATGAGGTACGATGGAAGCCCAAAACGGATCTTCATAAGTTAATTCAAAAAATTCTCTCTTTTTAGGGTAGATATGAGAGTCCATTTGTGTATCACAATAATCAACAACTAGCTTACTCTCGGGCAAAGACAACTCATCAATATCAGGAATTTCTAAATCAATAAGTTTATCAGGATTAGATGACTCACCATGAAACTCCATTAAATCATGTGAAACTTCATGAGAATGTTTTTCTTTGTCAGAAACAGAATGTTCTTCGCCTTTTTGAGAAGAAAATTTCATATCCTCCTCATCATCGGGATATTTATCAAAGATTGGAGTTGTATAACAATAACTTTATTTTGTGCGTCATTGTCATGAAGGCAAAACAAGTCCTCAACGTCGTTATCTGCACTATTATTTTCTTCTATAAACGAGCATGGTTTAGATCGAGATTTTAGTGACTTCTTCAAATAACATTCTATCACTTTCAGAATCTCCTTATTTGATTTGATCAGATATTCACATCTTCTCGATCTCGTCTTGGTGACAATTTATTAACACTGAATACTCGTCTTGGTAATACCTTATTAACCCTAGAATCAAACTTTGCTCTGGTAACAACTGATGCAGATCGAAAGTGTGTGAAGATGAAAATAATCGCAGCGGAATAGAATTATTGAAAAGTAACCGGTAGAATGAGTAAAAACCGATAGAAATTAGTTGATCTTCAAAGAGATATCCTAAAATCTACTGGGTTATCTAGACTTCGTTAATTCACTACGAATAATGACTATAGATATGAAATTAGTATTCAAACTTCGGGGTAAACCCAACTATGAATAAAAATCAAAATCAATAAACTCAACAAGTTTAATTAAAATAAAATAATTTTGATTAATCAAAAACTCTCTTAATTTTCGTTTTTGGAGCTCCTTATATAGATAACTCATACTAAACAAACACTAAATTTATCAAAAATCTATAAACATGTGTCCCAAGGTATCTACTACCTTCAAGCAACTTTTCTAACTTATTAATTCTCTTAAAATAAACTCCTAGACTCTTCTAAAATTATCCTAAATAATAAATCCGAAAATTAATTATTTTTTTACTAAAAATAACATTAATAAAATATTAATAATAATATAAAATAATATATTTATTTTCCGTAAATCCCCTCCATCAGTAAGAACGTCGAATATATTTTGATCTATCTAAACAAGAATTTGATGCAGTAGTCACCAAAAGAGACCTTTCAAACAATAGTCACCATAAGAAAATATTTGTAAATAACATGAACGCAATACAATAATAGTTATGCATCATTCCCAAAATTAAATATGAGATGCATTTTGGTTTGTGGAAAGAAAAAACAATCAACTTTATATGAAATTTTTGAAGAAATGACCTCTCATATGAACATTGATGATTGAATGAAATATTTTAATTTATTTATATATAATTTTTATATGAAAATTTAGTGATTATTCAATTATGTTTTTGTGGGGCTTTTAAAGACTCAATTTTTTTTATTTGTTAATGTATTTAACGAGGTTGTTCATTTAACCCCTTTGTCCAAGACGGGAACAGAGAAAATTGTTTACTTGCCGAGAATATTCATTTATCGAAGTTAGATTGTAACATTACAACTCCGGTAATGCAAAGAGTAATCCATGTATTTCCAAGTCTCCTTGTCATATCATATTGGAAAGAATTACTTATAGAAGGATTATGGGATCTACCTTCTTCGAAAAAAATTAGTCTACTCAGAGTTAAAATATCACTATGGAAAAGTAGCGTAAAACATCTCTAAACGACATACGGTTTCAGTCTGTTAGGAATTCGGATTGGACCCGAATATGGTGTCCATATGTGTAGTAGGGTAAAATAAGTGATAACACAAAATCACACGACAAAACCCTATGAGAAATATCCCCAAAAGGAGTTACATCGTTAGCAGATAGCTTGAATTCTTAGTCTTTGGAACTTAGTTTGTGTTCATCTCAAAAGATTCTAGTACCTCTTGATCGTTGTTGAAGACGTGAAACACTGCTGATATTTGGTTCTATTTATTTCGGAGCTTAAGATAAAGGTATAAACCAAAAACCGCTTCCGTGTATATTCACATAAACTCTAGTATTGGCATCTAAAGCTAGTTTTATAAGCGCTTTCGCGCTTCATGTATATGATTGGTTTGATGATAACATAATAACATCATGGTTAGTTTGTATTTAAAACTCTTATAAGACTTTAAATGACTTTTTTTTAATCTTTTTTTATTTTTTTTATTAATGCGTATGATTAATGATGATTCTTGTATGAATATGTTACTTTTTGTTTGAGTATTCATCCTGGGAAGTTTCTTTATAATCGGCCAAGCCGTCTGAGAGATATTGCTAACCGTAGTTCAAAATCATGTTATTGAGTGAGCATGTTTTGTGATTGTTTAAATGTACATATGTCGATCCATGTTAATTAAAATTAACATACCTAGAAAGTACTCTATGATATCTTCAAAATGATATATTACTTGTGCAAATCGGAACTTGTATGTGTGAGATATGGTATACGCGCGACTGGATACTGCTGTAATTTTGGAGAAGACGATGAATAGTAACCCGAGTTAAATCGACGAGTTAACTCGGTTAGTCCGGTCCAGAACAGCTATCCGACCCGCGGTCCAACTCAGGTGTTCGTTTTCACTTGTTTCTTCTTTTTATGATTGTTGAAATGACCCCAATTTTGGTACCCTAAATTTTTTGGACGCTCCGAATCCATTTGAACTATTTTCAGAACCTTATTATATTCGTATCATGCATTTTCTTTGTAATGACTTAATCTGTGATAACATATGAATGTTGGTTATATGATGCATGATTGTCTTGTAGTCTAATTGCTTTGACATTCGACATGTAAGGGTTTTAATACCTACTGAATATAATGATGCTGAAATAAATTACATAATCCCGACTATCTAATAGTTTGATTGATTGACTAGATAATCATTTTTCTTGAATAACATTTTGATTGATTGATTCAATAATCTTTCTTTTTTGTTTCAGTGACATGTTATTGTTTGTAAAAGTGGAAGCAATATTGAGTCGGAGGTTGTTTGGTCCAAAAACCATTAACCTTGAGCATAAATTAAATGAGTATAAAAAATGTTACCTCTGGCGCGGGAAATTATTAGGAGCTTATCGAATTTTTCGATCTTACGATTGATAATATTCTTATTATTTTGTTTAGATTCGTGCTACAAGGTTATTCTAGAGTGTTTATATCATGCCATAAGGTTAATCTGTTTCACATACTCTGTTTATAGACTTAATGTCTTCCAAAACATTATCCCTGATTTGAATAAGGGAGAGAAATTAGATGGCGACGATTATAATATATGATGTCAAAACGTTGTTTTTTTCTTGTATGAAAATGATATGCAAGAAATAACTAAGCATGTGATACCCTGATCCCGAGCATGGTGAAATGGATCAACACTATTGTAACATTGAGGCTTACCACAAGTTGTGGCCAAGTTGTGCACGTTAAATATTAAATTTGACACTTGTCAAAGGAAGCCAATTGTTACAATAAAACAACATTTGAGGACCATGTAATCGATGATACGTGAACTTTGGGTTGCTGGTCATCACTTGACAGAAAATTCGTTCGTTACCCAACTCTTGGGACTAGATAAAGCAATACATGACGTATAACGATAGCGTCTGCACGTTTGAAGATATTTCGCGTCGTGTGGAACTTAAAATCGAGCGCTTAGAAGATGCTAAGACTGATAGCTCTGCTTTAGCTGTTAAGTATGTTTCTCATAAAACCAATGTGTTTAAGCGTAAAAGGGTAACGGTTTTTATTCTAAGAATCCTATTGATAGATCTGGGCCATCTAATACCATTTTCAACACTACATAATGCAAAAGAGGTAAGTATGGGGGTAAGAAAGATAAAACGAACATGACTTGTTATAACTGTTACAAGACTGGCCACTTTGGTCTTGAATGCACTAGGCCACTAAATATATTTATTGAACCTTTTCCTCACTCTTATTCCTTTGTTTCTAGTCAAAAATTAGTTGGCCATTCTCCTCATTTGTGGGTTGTAGATTCGGGGGAAACCGACCATGCAACGAGGGACCAAGATGGGGTTCGTAGATTACCGTCGAATTCCTGCTGGGAGCATGAAAGTATACATGGGGAATACATCTGATGTTTACCTGGCATTAGTACTTATATGCTATAACTGCGATCAGGGCCACCTTACTTCTTCATAATGTACTTTTTGCTCAAGACATTCGACGAAATTTATTTTCATTTACTAGTATGTTGTGTCTAGGCTTTAGTTTTGTGTTTTTATTTCCATTAAAATGGAAAAGAAGTGATTTTGTTGGTATAAAATCCACGGTTTAATCCTATATGCATCATATAGCCCCAACAATTCTGAGAAGAACCAAAGTTACAGATTTGATATGGGGCGGTTTAGTATTTCTTCATTCATTCCCATCCAATCAATCGTCGATATGCTCATATTGATGACGTTATTGTTGTTTTAATCAAAGAAGCAGTGCCCAATATGCCTCTAGAAAGATCAGAGGTGATCGTATGTACATGTAAAGAACTTATCGAGAGTAACTCTGTTGAGATTTGCTTGGGAACCATGTTTTATGGTTATGGCTTCATGTCATATGGTTTTATGGTTCATGATGTTGACAGTTCTAGTTCTTACGATGGTGATAAATCTATCTCATTAATTATGTATTCTTATGGTGTTCATAATGATTATATGGGCATGCTAGATTGGGTTATACCGGGAAAGATAGGATGACTAGGTTAGCTTAACAAGGTATTATAGACCCTGTATCTAGAGTCACCTTGCCTACCTATGAACATTATCTTATAGGAAAATCCACTAGAAAACCATTTGGTACGACCAAAAGAGCTTATGAGCCTTTACATTTGATTTATTCTGATATATTTGACCAAATGAACGTTAAGGAAAGACATGGAGCCTATTTTTTCATCCCTTTTATAGATAATTTCACATGATACAGTCATATATACTTGATATCCCACAAGACAGAAGCATTAGAATGCTTTATACATTATGTATGTGAAGTATATAATCAATTAAGTAAGATAATTAAGGCTCCAAGGAATAACCAAGGTCGCGAATATCTATCAGACATATTCAAAGGGTAATTTGAGGAAAAAAGGATCCTTAGACAGTTGATTATTCGTGGCACTCCGTAAAAAAATGGTGTAACGGAGAAAATGAACCATCATTTTTGGACATGGTAAAATCGATGATGGAGCATGCTCGATCATCTTCCAATTTCCTTTTGGGGAGATGCTTACTGACTGCTGCCTATACCCTTAACCGTGTGAATTCATAATCAATATCGTCTACCACTTATGAATTATGGTCCGTCAGAAAACTTAAATGGGTAATCTGCGACCATGGGGTTCAGCTGCTTATATGCACAACAATTCTCATAAGTACAGGAAGCTGGGACCTCGAGCATCCGATACTACAATCACTAGAAAAACCATGTGTTTATTGGTGAACATCCAGATGGAATTGTAACTTAGATGAGTCACGTGACACAAATTTTATAGAAGAGTTTTTAATAATATGAACAAGGTGGGGGAGAATTTGAATCTCTATGAGATTAAAGATTTACTGGAAAATATACTGGTTCGTCTTGTTGATAATGAGGAAGAAATTCCTCGATCTCATAAAGAAAGTGGGTGTGTTTCGCCTGACGATGGTATGACACCATTAAACTAGGATTTCTAGGATCTTCAAATTCTAAGGAGTCAACGTGGAAACATTCCCCGTCGTCGTTTTTAAAGGATGCCCTCTCATCCATTGATAAAAAAAAATGGATTGCTACTTAGGAAGAAGATACATAATCAATAAGGATCAACAATGTGTGGAAATATGTTGTCCTTCCATACTGCCCAAGTAATATCTGTCCACTCCTTTGTTTTTCGGCTTGATCCATAGCTACATATTGAGTCTGTATCTTTAACTTTGATTGAGTCTTAAAGTAGAAACCAAACTCTTCCATTGAGGATTAATGCTAATACTACTAATGATGATATTACAAAGGTTACTAAAATATTGAAATAAAGATACAATAGGGATTACAGACATAACTAGATTAAACTAGGGTAATTAAAACTGGTAAAAGGAATACAACACTTGTAAAGTAAAGATGCAAAGAAAGGTGGGTTATCCATCGATCTATGGAGATGTATAAATTTACAGAGCTACTTTAGCAAGATTTGTGGTATTAGAACTCAAATTCTCTACTAGAGTTCATTATTCTTGATCATGTTTCTGTGGTGACAGAATGTCATTCTTTCGTGGCTGAAGTTCTGAAATTCATAGTGGTGTCGACTAAAAGATAAAGTGGCTGAATTGGTTGATGCTGTGCCAGAAATAAGTCTAAGCAGTCTCCATTAATGCCATCTGCAGTCCATCAATTTTAGAACAAATCTTTATTGGGAGTAAACCATTTTGTATCCAGAAAAGGGAATGCTGTTGTTGTTGAGTTTTTTTAAATTTCTAATGTTGGCTATGACATTAACAAGCTCTGATGCTTATGAATAAGGTTATGTAAAGTGATCTCAAATTTTTAGAAGAGATATGATTGTAGGTAATGATGTGGTAATAATTGCTTGGGTTATAAAAAAAGTTCCCATATAATATTCTAGACCCATGCGCTAAAACTTTAAACATTTCATACTGAAATTCAATTTTGAAGAGGTAAAAAACCTGGCAATAAAATGACAGAAAAACAGCAACAAGTTGCTAACTAAACTTCAATGCATTTTGAGGAAATAATTTTTTTTATTCATCCCGGTGAGAAAACCACCAAAGATACGTTTGATCCACATCCTTACAGGGAAGAGAAACAATTTAAACTCGAACAAAATAATATTGGAAACTAGATGCAGGGCTCAATAATATGTGAGAAAGTTAAAAGCAATTTGCGAGACTTTGGGATCAATTTATGTTGGATGGTATGAGCACAAATAAAATATATAGCCAAACATGCTGATTCGCAAGAGAGAGGCTCAGAAAAAATATGAAAACATAGAATGGTATCACCTTGGAAGCGGTTTGAGAATCCAGTGAATTAGCTGAAGAAGACAACGGATTTGATAGATTTATTCTAGCAAGCATTTGAAGATGAAGATCCAAAATATGGTTGTTGCAGATTGAAGAAAAAAATTCGATTGAGAGGATATGAGCATCACCATCGAGATCCCAAGAACATACCATCAACAGAAACCTTAAAATGCAAAATAAACCATACCATCAATACAATTAAAGAAGGAAACATGATCATACCACATATCTAATAAATTAAATAAATCTACAACATCTCTCAGGCGGGTGGATTGAATATTAGCTAAGAAGGATGGAGGAAATCATGGTTTTTTTGATCTAGGGTTTTGTTTTTCTTTCGTGGCGGAGTTTTAGGTTTTCTGCCTCTCAGAAGCGTAAAGATTTGTCGTTTTAGCGATTGACCCGGAAATCTTTGTAAGACATAATCGTTGGTGTACACATTGGCGTTGTTGCATCTGTATGCACTATGTCAAGACTGAATTTTCATGTCACTAGGTATTGACCAACTTACTTACATAAGAGGTGACCTTTGGCGCTGGAGAAAGCGAGAAAGGATGAGATTATGTATTACCTTGGTGGGACCAATATGAGATCTATAGATATTATTGATGAATGAACCTACCATTCATCATACCTGAAAAAATAGCCAAATTTGAAATATATTTTGATGGCGTTTGTTGAAAGCGAGTATTTGAGATTTCAGGCTAGTCGATTGAGTTGCGACTAAGTCAAGATTTATAGAGTGTAAAAGTTTGTGACATATACTTTTATAGACAAGTAAAATCTACTCTAGCGTAACAGGTACCCTTATGAATTTTGCGACTAAGTCATCATGTGAGTTCATATGATCAGGAAGATCGTATATATAACAGGTAACCTTAGGAATTTTGACTTTATTATGAAATGAGGACTCAATGATTGCTACTTTAGCATGTTTCCTGTAGCCATGGTTGATACGATTTGAAGGGACATGTCTGGGAAAGCGGTTGGTTCCGAAACTTTATGGCGATAGGGAGAAAGAAAGGCCATCAATCTCATTTGTGTTTTATATTCACAATCGACAAATTGTGTTGCCTCACTTGAGAAGCAATACAAGTATGGATATGTTTACATAAGCTAACATGAAGATTAAACTAGTTGTACGAAGGATCAAAGTAGTCTAGATCAATGAGATTTTGATAAACCTAGGATACCACGAGATACGACCATTTTATTTAAGGGTTGATGTCTCCATGCTAACTCATATTGAGCTACTAGTTGTAGATGGTGAGTTTTTGACGAGGGATAGAATTGTAAAATAGCTCTTTTTCCTAGCACCAGGAACATAGAAGTATATACGCATATTTATGCGCATACTTCTAGCTTTGTAGCAAAACATGAAATATTGCATCTCTACCAATATTCCGCAAGCGAATTAAGAATACACTCTCTATAAATTGCTGCAGGCATTCAAAACTGATATTATAGTCTCAAACATTCACAATACTTATGCCATATCGAACTAGTCTCAAGTTGCATAAATTCCATACCTGAATTCCTTGAACTTGTCTTGAATGCGCATCGATGTTCCACTCTATCAATTCTGAAAATAGCTAATGCCTGATCTTTGGAAACAACATTCTAGCTTAATATCTTGCTCGAAAAGAGCGCATCACAATCTGCCAACCTGACTTTATAAAATATGCCACTCTAGCATTATGCTCAAAGAAGTGTTATAAATCATGCGTCCTTCCTCTTGGACGCGCCACAATCAGAGAGCAATGCCTCTAAAAGAGCACGCTATGCCTTAGCACTAGGAAAGCCCTATCATTTTCGCACTAGTACCAGGCTAGCACTAGCTCATCAGGTTGCGTCCCCAAGGGACGCGCCACATCACTTTACGCTGGATAAAGCGCTAACGCTAAGCGCCAGCACTAGGAACCAGAGCTAACTTAGAGACCGTCCTTAAGGGACGCGCCACACCTAAACGCTCAAAGCGCTATCTAAACTTAGGTCGCGTCCTGAAGGGACACGACGCACCTAAGCACTAGCTAAACTTAGGTTGCATCCTCAAGGGATACGACACAGCTAAGTGCTTAACTCAAAGCGCCAACCTATTTTTAGGTCACGTCCCCAAGGGACGTACCACGTTATGCGGTAACTCGGAGCGTAAGCCTATTTTAGGTCATGTCCCTAAGGGACGCACCATACTTTGTTCAAAGCGCCAGCGCCAACTTAGGCTAAGTCCCCAAGGGACGCACCATACTACTTAAGCGCATAACTCAAAGCGCCAACCTATTTTAGGTCGTTTTTCCAAGGGAAGCACCACGGTATGCGCTAACTCGGAGCATTAGCCACAATTTAAGCTGCGTCCCCAAGGGACGCGCTATACTCATGCGCTTTGCTCAAAGCGCTAACTTTGCGCTAGCTAAGAGCGCTAGCCACAATTTAGTCCGCGTCCCCAAAGTACGCATCACACTTTTTTTAAGTGTTGCACAAGCCCTATATGGCTATCCATTAAGCCTCACTCTTAAGCACGCTACGACTAGGGCTGCACATATCCAATCCTACCCTTCATTTCTACCCTACCCGCCATGATTTTATCTGTATCTTACCCACCATTCAAAGGGTAGGGTGACGGATAAAGTTTTGTTATCCACCGTTAAATGGGTTGGGTGAAGGGTGAAGCCAAAAATTATCCTACCCTTCCCTCCTACTCGCCTAATTATATAAACTATATAAGGATTTATAATATCCGTTGATCCTTACCTTTTCCATCATCTTAACCATTGATCTTTTATAAGAAAAACCTAAAAACTCTTTCGCTTTCACTTCAGAGTTCAGAGTTTAGAGTTCAGACTTTCACACACTCATAATATACTATTTTATTGTTCTACTCATTTCATCAAGTCATCTTTTTTCCCTAGCACAAGAATTTGAGGAAAAATCATTGGGGTTTGTCTTAATAATGATTTAAGGTTATCAATTGTTGGTGAAGCATAATAGTATGAGAGTTATGGATCTTCCTTACTGGTTTTAGTTTTTAAAAGTTTCTTCTGCCCTAATTCCATCGGTTACTGATTTGATCAAGTTCCTTACTGGTTCATGGTCAGTATTCTGATCATTTTTGATTGTTCGAATATGGAGGATTGCCACCTAATGAAAACTATTTGTTCTTGGATGACTATGTTGATCGGGGTAAACAGTGAATAGAGACCATTTGCCTTCTTCTAGCATACAAAATCAAGTACCCGAAAAACTTCTTTCTGTTGTGCTAAAAACCACAAAGCGATTTGCACAACTAAATAATAGTATTCTAAATAATTGCAAAAAACATAAACGAGAACAAGAATTTAACGAGGTTGAATCCTCGGGAAAAATAAGAGATTTTATATATTATCGTAGAGGGAGAAAACATATAAAACCCAAGAAGAGAAGAAGAATTTTTGATGTGTTTTTAGGGTTCTCTACTTGGCTATTTATAGGCACATATGTGGCACTTTACTTATTCTACAAGAATAGGGTTTCTTAACTTGGATACAAAGTTTTCTAGACTTTAGGATGAAGTAAACAAATCAAGAGTTAGATAACTCTTGATCGGCTGATTTTTGGTAGATCCAAAAATCTCTCCACCGTCCCAAACAAGTTTGAGTTTATCTCAAACTCTTATTAACCAACCTATCCAACCTATTTCCAGCAGTTCTCCATCTCGGATCATGCATGTGATGATCAATATCAGAATCACCTTCATCTTCCAACGTCGATTACACCAAAGGATGCCTACGTATCCTCTGCCAGGAATCAAACCGAGCGTAGTTCACTTAACGTTCTTACTAGAAGGCCTCCACCAGGATTCTAAGATTCTCTATCCAAAAGGGTCTCACCAAATCGGAAGAATGTGGATCAATTTCGAGCAATGACGAAACTTGACCCTAGATACTACTTTTGTCAATATATCAACTGGATTGTGTTTGGTATCGATCTTCAAAAGTAGAATGTCTTCTTCTTCAAGAATTTCTCTGACAAAGTGAAATCGCACATCTATATGTTTGGTTCTCGCATGAAGCATTTGATTCCTAGTTAAGTAAATTGCATTGAGACTATCACACTGCAGAAGCAGCTATTCCTGCACAACACCCAAGTCATCTAGCAAACAATGTAACCATATAGCCTCTTTAAATGCCTCTATCACTGCCATATACTCTGCTTCAGTAGTTGAGAGAGCCACAATAGACTGCAAAGTTGATCTCCAACTAACTGGTTCTCCTTCCAAGGTAAGCACATACCCTGTAGTTGAACGCCTCTTGTCCAAATCACCAGCATATTCAGAATCCACATAACCAACACACAACTGATTGTTACTTTCTTCCTTCACAAACTCCAAGCCAACATCAACTGTACCATAAAGGTACCTCAAAATCCATTTCACATCTTACCAATGTCCTTTACCAGGATTATATATATAACGGCTGATCATACTTATTGCATGCGAAATATCATGCCTCGTACATACCATCGCATATATCAAGCTACCAACAACATTAGCATATGGGACTTGGGCCATATACTTACACTCTTCTTTAGTAGTAGGAGACATATCAGAATTTAACTTAAAGTGAGGAGCAAGGGTATTTACATATTTAGTTCCTTCGCCTACACCAAATTTCTGTAACACTTTCTTCAAATATGCCTTCTGAGACAAACAAACTTTACCCTTCTCTCTATCACGCTGAATCTCCATACCAAGAATCTTCTTAGCTTCTCCCAGATCTTTTATCTCAAACTCAGTTAACAATTTGAGCTTCAAATTATCATTATCTTTCTTGTTATTCAATGCTATCAGCATATCATCGACACACAAGAGGAAATATATGAAAGATCCATCTTGTAGCTTCTTAAAATATACACAATAGTCATAGTGACTTCTTGTGTATGTATGTCCGATTATAAACCGATCAAATCACTTGTACCACTATCTTGGAGACTGCTTTATCCCATACAACGATCTTTTCAGCTTATATACACAATCTTCTATTCCAGCAACCTTGAACCCACTCAGCTGAGTTATATAGATATTTTCTTCTAGATCACCATGCAAGAACGTCGTCTTAACATCTAACTGAACTAGGTCTAAATCATACTATGCTACCAAGGCCAACAAAATTCGAATTGACGAGTGTTTCACAACTGGAGAAAACACCTCGTTGTAGTCAATCTCTTCTCTTTTGGAATAACCTTTAACAATTAAGCTTTCCTTTTGGAGAACTTGATTATCTTGAGATCCTTATTTCTTAGCATATAACCATTTACACCCAATGGCTTTCTTACCGTTCGGAAACTTCGTAAGAACCCATGTGTCATTCTTGTAAGAGACTCCATCTCATCTTGCATTGTATCTTCCCATTCTTCATGCTTTACACTGTGTACAACTTCAGAATATGTATTAAGAGTACCTTCTTCAACAACTGGTAATGCATAAGCTACAAAATCATCTATCCAACCAGGTTTTCTAGTTTGTCTTCTTGATTTGTTGGTTGCTATGGTCTCAGTGACCATAGCTTCTTTATCTTCTACCACTTCGTGTTCCTCTTCGTTAACTACGTCACTATCACTTGGAAATTCAGTAGTTAATTCCCTTGTAGACGCCACGCCTTCGGAAGTAGACATAACAGATACATACTTAGTTGGAAGTGGTGGAGCTGCATCAATCTCTACTTGCTGCAAAGGCTCGCTGGTACTGTTAGTGTTCTCTACCTGCCGAGAACCCCATGTTTTCACCATAGACGCTTCATCAAACGTAACGTCTCTACTCATGAATATCTTCATGTCTCTACTCATGAATATCTTCTTCTCTACTGGATTTCAAATTTTGAACCCCTTTATTATTTCCTTCATACCCATAAAGATTCCTTTAACAACACGACTATCAAGTTTGTTTTCACTAACATGATACCAAGCAGGACAACCAAAGATATGAATTGAGTCATAGTCATAAGCTGGCTTACCATACCACTTCTCGATTGGATTTTTACCTTCTAATGCAGTTGATGGCAACCTACTAATGAGGAAGCACACATATGTAACTGCCTCATTCCAAAACACTTTACCTAATCCAACATTAGATAACATATATCGTACCTTCTCCATCAAAGTACGATTCATACGTTCAACTATCCCATTTTATTGCGGTGTCTTCTTAACTGTGAAGTGCCTTCGTATCCTCTCATCCTGACATACTTGCAAGAATGGATTACTTTTGTACTCACCACCATTGTCAGAATATAGTACCTTGATCTTTCTTCCAGTTTGAGTCTCAGTTGCCTTTTTCCACCTCACAAAGATTTCTAGGACATCACTTTTATGCCTCATGGTGTACACCCGCCTAGAATCTTCATCAATAAACGATACGATCTAATGTTTCCCTCCCAATGATGCATTTTTGGTGGGACCCCAAATATCTGAGCGAACATAGTCAAGAAATCCACTAGTGTTTTGGATTGTTGTTCCAAAGCTTATTCTTGTTTTCTTTCCCTTCACATAATGTTTATGAAATGCTAATTTGCAGGCAACAACACCTTTCAACAAATCTTGTCGAATTAAAGAATGTAACGACTTATCACCTGGATATATAAGCCGCATATGCCATAACTTCGTGGTCTCCATAGCTGCAGTCTCGATGTGTTCAGAAATAGAAACATTTCCAGTTATCGTAATCCCAATTAAGTAGTACAAGTTTTGATGTCGTGTGCCCTTCATGATTACCATAGCTCCAGAGATTACCTTTAAAACGTAATTCTATACTACTAACTTGTATCCCTTAACTTCCAAAGTTCCGAGTGAAATCAAATTCTTCTTTGCAGCAGGTACACACCTTAATTCCTTCATCTCTCTGACCATACTATCATGCATCTTTATTCGAACGCTACCAATCCCAACACCGTACAGGTCTGATTATTCTCCATAGTACTTCTCCATAAAACTTCTCGAAGTTTGAGAACCAGTCCCGATAAGAACATATATGATAAGTAGCACCAGAATCTAGTACCTATGTACCTTCAGTTACGATACAAGCTGATGGTGTCACAATCAGTGAGAAATATAAAGCTTCATCTGAATTTTCACTTTCCTTCGCAATGTTCACATCGGTCTTGTTGTTATCTCTTTCCTTACGCTTGGTATAATCCTTAGCCCAATGGCCAAATTCATGACACCACGCACATTCATCTTTCTGCAGACGCATTCTTGAATTCAAACACCCTCTACCTTTGCCACGATCACCATATTTCTTCTTCTTGTCTGTCGAACGACCTCTTGCAACAAGTACGTCTCCATCAGCTTCGTTTGTAAGACTTTCACGATCCATCTTCCTGAATTCTTCACTACGCAATGCTGTAGTTACCTCTTCGTATGTCACCTTCGCCTTGTCGTGCATTAATGCTTTAACCACGGGCTCATACCTATCATGAATAGAATTCACCATACACTACGCATGTTCCTCGTCTTTAATAATCTCATCATAGTTAACTAAGCCATCAAGAAGTTTATTAAACGAAACTAGGTGCTCATTCAGAGTTGCACCCTTCTTCATATTATATTGATACAAATTTATTTTAAGATGTATCCTATTCGCACGTTCTTCACTAAGTATTCATTTTCTATCTTTTCCCAAAGCTCCTTAGCTGAAGTCTCGTGCTAATAATTAACTCTTACCGCGTTGCTAAGCACCCATGAATAGAACCAAGAGATAATTTATTCAGCTTGTTCCATTGTTTGTCAGTCATCTCGTCTGGCCGACCTTCTAGAACTTCATCTGGGTCAAGATGAACAAGCGCATCCATTACATATGTTCTCCATAAACCAAAATTATTGGTTCCGGTGAACTTTTCAACCTTGAGTTGTGATCTATGAGAGTGAAGTATTTCTTCTTTCGTTTCTTTATCTTTAGTTATCGATTCCGTTGTTTCCAACGAACCCTCTGGTCGATCTGTATCACCATTGTTCACAAATAATAAAATAAAAATAAAAAACTTAAACTTTGAGATTAGAATTACCTCAAAAATTTTTAGATAAATACCTCCGATGCAATATTACGAGTACCCAAAATTCCAAGAACGTAACTTGCACTCTGATACCAATTGTTACGCTAAAAACCACGGAAGCGATTTGCACAACTACATAATAGTATTCTAAATAATTGCAAAGAACATAAACGAGAACAAGAATTTAACGATGTTGAATCCTCGAGAAAAATAAGAGATTTTATATATTATCGTAGAGGGAGAAAACATATAAAACCCAAGAAAAAAATAAGATTTTTTACAAGAATAACACTTTACTTATTCTACAAGAATATAATTTCTTAACTTGGCTACCAATTTTCCTAGACTTTAGGATGAAGTAAACAAATCAAGTGACCGGCTGATTTTTGGTAGATCCAAAAATCTCTCCACTGTCCCAAACAAGTTTGAGTTTATCTCAAACTCTTATTAACCGACTTATCCAACCTATTTCCAACACTTTCTACTCAGAGGCAACCGAATTTATGGGTTTTATGATGAATGTAAGAGGAGGTTGATAGACACGTTTTCCTGTCTAATTTGTCCTCAATTTGTTCATTGCTAGAGCTTGATTTTGTGCTAATAGTGTGATTTTATGTAATTGCAGGTATTTTGGTGGAATAAATAAATATGGAAAAAGTGGGCTTAAAAGTGCTAGAAATACCCTTATCAAAAGTGTTAAAGGCACATGAGATTTTGTTAAAGGCACCCTCCTAAATGGATTAAGGCGCCCATGCCCAAATTCAAATAAAATGCAATGGCGGGAAAATTTGATTATATTATGTTGAGATTCTAGGTATAGTTTTCACGTGATTTTTGGGCTAAAAATAATAGAGAATGATTTCCATGATCATTTCATACCAGAATATACGTGAAAATCAGAAGAGAAATCAATCAAAGCATGATTCCAGGAAAATATTATTTTCTCTCTCTCGAGGAAGATATTCTCGGAAATTATTTGAATGGGAGAATATCTTCCCATAACTAGTATCTCATTGCTATTAATTCCCATAAGAGATGAAGGAAGGAGAATCAAAAAGAAAACAAGAAGAAAAGACCAGGAATTAAAGAGAAACATGATACGATATTTTTTTCTTCTAAATGAAAAAATATTTGAGAATTTCTTGATCTTTGGTGTATAAATAGGTTGGGTTGAAGTCAAAAAAGAGGGAGAGTATAGGGGTAGGTTTAGAACACACAGAAGAGCTCGAAAAATCAATCAGAAAAAATTGCTGCTGCTGGTGTACGAAGAACAGGAATAGGCCACGGAATCTTCAACCAATAGGCCACGAAATCTTCATCGGTTTGCAACGGATATTGTCGCAACAGCAACATTTGTTCTTCAGTCCCTCTGTAACAGTGAAACTGTAACTCATATAATCGTTGCAAATTCACTGTTTTCTTTATTTTTCTCATTTTTAATCATTTGTGAACATTTTGAGCATTGAATTGTAACTCTGAGCAAATGAAAAATATGAGAAGCTAAACCCCATCTATGAGGCGACGGTGGAAGCTACTTTTTCCAAAAATTATGTGGTAATGTTGTTTAATTAATTTATGCAATTATTTTATGATTGTTTGCCTTAATTAAAAATTTATTTAATAATTTTTATAGAGCAATTGTGATTTCGTTAGATGGTATATGCTTTTCCTAGGGTTTATATATTCCATGCTTTTGTTATACAATTGTTACTTTAAGAATTTACTTATTGCAACATTTTAGAATCAAATTAAAAGTTATAATTGCAAATAATTATTGAATTTATTCATTATAAAAATTGGAAAAATAGTGGAAACCTAGCCTCAGTTTTCTCTCAACTTTGTTGTGAATATTATTTTCATATTTTGTGTATATTTTTAGTTTAAAATTAGTTTATTAAAATCTAAAATCAGTCTTCACAAGTTCGAGAGTTTGAACCTTATTTACCACTAATCTAATTCAGATCGTTCTAAGAGATTTGCTAAAATTGTAACTAGTTTCCTTTTGGAATAATATAAGCTGGTCTAGAAACAATCTAAGTGGAGCCATCATGCTTTTTGTTTGCTAGATTCAATAGGTTTTATTTGGTTGAGTCGGCCTTGTTTTTGTATGTTTAGAACCCCATCCTGTTAGGATTTATTTTCTTAGATTTTTTTTTTTGGTAAATTCGTTAGGAATATTTTAGAAAATGTTGAACTGGTATTATGAGGACCAATACAATGAATATCCGACTGAATTTCAAAATAGACATTATCCATACTATCAACATAGTGTGGATAGTACTTGGGACCACTACCAACATTCTAAAGGTTATGGTTCATACCAAGGTGATCCCAATTACTATTCATACATGCACCCGTCTTTTGAACATGAAAATGAGCAAAATTCGAGTTCTTTGTCTTGGAGGGATGACCTAGAGCAGTTGCAACCTAGTACTCATCATGAACCTATTACACCTCTAGAAGAATCACTCAAGAAGCTATCTGAGATAACAAATAGTTTAGCATTAAGTGTGGGGAGAACAATTAGTAGTCCAACTCTTTCTCTAGAAGAATCCCTCAAGCAGATAAGTATAACAAGCAAATAGCTGAGAATAAAAAGCAGATGATTGAGGATAGAAACAGGTTCATGTTAAGTATGAATGAAATATCTGCAAAGAATAATATTGCTCAAAATGATCTTAATTGTCAATACAGTGTTTCCACTTTTATCCTTGATAATAATGATGAATATTTACCTAATTTAGAGGACGAGGTTAGAATAGAAGACACTACGTATTTAGAAAAAGTTCAAACATTTTCATATTATTATGATGATGATTATACTGTTGATGAAGAAATCCGTAGTCATAATGACGAGGAAATTGAGCATAATAAAAAACATGTTGTCTCTAGTTTAAATCCTAATAATATTAATGATTATTCACCTATTCAAAAGGAAGAGGATTTGACTAGAGATAACATTACTTTGGACGGAGTAATATTTCCTTGTTCTTATGAGTATGATGATGTTTTAGAGGAACGAGTTTGTCCTGAGACTAGTGATTTGGAGTCTAACGACTCGAAGACAATAGTCTATGACGAAGATGATAGACTCATAGAGAATTTTAACGTGATAGAGGATGATTTGGTTCAAGTTGATATAATTGTTTCCCTAGTGGATTTTGATGTCTTAGACACCCAACCTTTTCAAGTCCTAGAGGCTCAAGTACCAGTGATCTTAGGTCATCCCTTTTTAGCTACAAATAATATCGTCATCAATTATGGAAATGGAATAATTAATATTTCTTTTGGTAAAATGGCTATTGAACTGAATCTTTTTAGTATGAGTAGACAACCTTCTTGTGAGATCTATGATTTAGAAGAAGTGAATATAACTAGTACTTCAATTCAGAAATCTTTACCAAACACTTCGTAGCCCACTTTGGTTTTGATGTTGACGATGATAGTGTTATTAATGAGGTGAATACTTTGTTAGATTCTGCCCCTTTGATGGACACTTATAATATTTGTAAAGCTAAGTGTGAACCTTTACCAGTTTTTAAGTCTACCTTATTTCCTCCTATAGAAGAAGCTGAGTGTAGCTGACCCTAAAGACCCTAGAATCCAACCAATAGTTTTGAGTCCATCTGAGAGTAGTTTCCACACTAAGTTTGGGGGTATCGATGATTCTGGTGATTGTCAAGTATCCCTGTTTAAAGTCCCTCACTTGGGACTTGACATTTGTGCCTCTACCATATTGCGAGATTATCTTCATACACTGTTTCCCGAACCTAATGATGTCTAGAAAGAAGTTCAGTTGTTAGAGACCCATCCTCTGGTTGATGTGGTCTACTGATGTAATTTTAAAGTGGTAAATAAAGATTCGTTACTCAGACTTGTGAAGATTGATTTTAAATTTAATTTCTAAAACTAAAAGTATGAAAACTCAAATATTTTTTATAAAGTAGGGAGAAAAACTGAGACTAGGATTCCACTATTTTCCAATTTCAAAGTGATTAAGTTTAATCATGAAATTAAAACATTTTAATTTGATTCTAAATCATTGCAAAAATAGATTTTCCAAACAAAAACTGTATAACAAAAGCATGGAGCATATAAGGACCTAAGCCGAGACATGCACCATCTAACGGAATCACAATTGCTTAACAAAAATCTTTTAAATCAATTTTTAATCAAGGAAATTAATCATAAATAAATTGCATAAATTAATTAAATAATTACCACATATTTGTTGGAAAAGTAGCTTCCTCCGTAGCCTCAGAGATGAAGTTTATCTCCTCATTGTAATGGTAAAACCCTCAAAAATCGATTTCATAACTCTAATAATGCTTACAATGGGAATAGAAACGCTCTCAGGAATTTTGATACGCTTATAGCGTTACAATGAGTAGTTATGTCCGTTACAGAAGAGATTAAAATAGTATGGCAAAGAAGTACGGTTTCTGTCGCTGTTGGAAAAAGAGCGTCTTTTATGACACTCTGAACGACAGTTCGTCTTTGTAGTTTTTTCTTCGTGTTCTTCTTCAATGGCAGCAGCAGCAGAAAAATTCTTCTTCTGTGTGATCTCTGATCTCTCCCTAAGATTCACCAATCAATCTCCCCTCTCCCCTGGACCTCTATGGACTCTTATATATAGAGTACAACCATAAAACAACCCCAAATTATGTCCAGAACTTCCTTAAATTCTTGGCAAAATTCTTCCCGTGAAAAGCAATTTTCTTTCCTGATTTCGATTGATTTCGATTCTTAGACGCTACTAAGAGAAGAAATCGATATCATTCTCTTTTTAATTCCTTCCCAAACAACTCAGTTTCCTAACTTTAGGAGATTTCCATAAAAAAAAGAGTTTCCAAATTAAGCTTGAGTTTCCTGTTCACGTGAAGTATGAGAATTGTTTCCCGCCAACTTTTTCATTTGAAAATTTGGGGTGTGGTTGCCCTTAACCAAAGTGTGGGTTCCTTAATCCAAGTTGATGGTGCCTTTAACATTTCTCCAAAAATACCTAAAAAGCAATAAAAAACAATAATAAATACAAAATCGAGTACCAATAATATAAATAATTACGATTAAATCAGACACAAAAATGTGTCTATCAAATACCCCCAAACTTATTATTTGCTAGTCCTCGAGCAAATATAATCTAGAAAATAAAATCCTAACTCACTTTCGCAGGAATCGCGACTACATATAGCATATGTAATAAGCCGTTAAACCCCTAGGTATCCCTAGTGGACGAGTTTTGTCTCGTGAGGGTTTACAAGAGGTATACCCACAAAACTTGTACTCCAGATTTTAGGGACTCGTGAAAAATTAAGGATAGACACTAAACAAGCTATTTAGTTGGCTTACTCAATTCTTCGGCTATGAGAATCATTACCCTATATGAGTCCAATTGCTGTACACGAGTGTTTACTCAAGCATACTAAAATTCATATGTAAGACAACAGAGCTCTACTCAGATAATCGTTTAACCACAAGTCTCAGAATCTATCACAGTTCAATCACATGAAAAGATTTAGAAGGTGGACATGGAAACTATGAAGGTTGCAAGTGTTGACTAAGGTGAACGGCGTTTCCCATATCTGTCTGAAGGTCATTGCCAGGATGAAACCTAATGAATTCGAGATCAGCACCCACTGTTCTTAACTCTAATATCAATTCAACTGGCTTATACTCGGCTTCCCATGGATCCTGCATTTCACGCTTGCTTAGGCGACGGAGACAGGGAGAACCCACACAAATTTCTAACAATAATAATAATTTTGTTCTTTTCACTTTTTTTTTTTTTTTTTTTTTTTTTTTTTTTTTT
>JAJJMC010031261.1:1595235-1740871 GCA_023531435.1 Papaver californicum
TGCAAATTTGTGTTTCTCTAAGTGATTTGGTGGGGCCCAGTATCAAAACACTCTATTTCATCCCGACGCCGATAACAATTTGATACTGGGCCCCACCAAATCACTTAGAGAAACACAAATTTGTAAAAGTAAAAGCAGAAAGTGATATGGTAGTGATAGACTCCGAGATGTGGTGACAACTATCATGTTATTTCTAACACCTAAACTCTGTTTTTTTTATGAATAGACCATTTCACTGGGCACACCAATTCCTATAGAAAAAGAGCTAAGTTTCCATCTACCTAGAATGGCTAGTGTCACCCTGAAGTGTTCACAAGTTTCTAAATTCTAAAGCTTTATTATTTCACTAAAAAGTTTCTCCCTTACCCCCAAACTTAAATCAAACAGTGTCCTCAATGTTTCTAAAGATGAATGATTAAGAGCATTAACAAGGAGAAACTGTTACCAATCGAAGAAAAAGAGCTAAGGAAAGATATTACCGTGTTTCTTGAGCATGAACATGGGTTACCTCCCAAGAAGTGCTAAGTTTAAAGACTTGGAAAGAATTAGTCACCTCATAAAATCATATAGTAATAGTCGGAACAACTGTGGGTCATCTGAATGAAATAGTGCTATCATAAATAAGAGGAAACATCAATAGGCCAAAAAAATGAACAAACCGAGCACACCCTTATTTAGTTTTGTGTTTACGACAACTACTTCTAGCTGTGGTTCAGGTTCAGGCTCTATAACAGGGTCTAGATAAAATATTTTCATGGGCTGGATCTCCTCGTAGACAGGATCAAAAGAATCGGGTTGTAGAGTCTGGAATAACTCAACTAAGAACTTAGAAGCACATAATAATAACCTGAATAATTGTGGATCCTTAAAGTCAATCAGATTTGACTCACACAGTTGACTACTATGAAGATGGTCATTCATAAACAAATGTGTCGATTCTAATTCCCTAAAGTAATTAGGTTTAGTCTCAAAACTTAATAACTGACACATTTGAAATTCTAAAGTTCCCACATATGGACGAAAATATTTTGGTGGGAAAACAAAGTCAATCTTGGTATTACTGCCTAGGTAAACCACATCGACCAGAGGATGGGTTTCTAACAACTGAACTTCTTTCTGGACATTAACAGGTTCAGGGAATCTAGCTCGAAGATGATCTTGTAAAATGGTAGAGGTGCATATGTCAAGTCCCAAGTTAGGGACCTTTCTAAGATATAAAGCACATGGAGAATGATAGTCACCCCCAAACTTAAAATTTTTAGTGTCTCTAGATAAACTCATTACACTTTCCCTATTTTCTAGATCGTCCGTTTCCCGAAAATTGTCAATTTCTTCTTCTAAATGATGATCAGCTAGACATTCCTCTAATGTATCTTCTAATAAGGTATTTGGTAATGACTCCTGAACTAATGTTTCTATCATGTTTACCTCCTCCATGCACGTGTCACCTAACTCAGAAGGTTGCTTATTAATATGGAAAATATTTAGTTCAATAGTCATATTACCAAAAGACAAATTCATAATACCAGTTCGACAGTTAATGATCGCATTAGATGTAGCTAAAAACGGGCGACCTAATATCACAGGTATCTGATTCTCTGGGTCACGGACAGGTTGAGTATCAAGGACAATAAAATCTACTGGATAAATAAACTTATCTACCTCAATAAGAACATCCTCTATGATACCACGAGGAATTTTCACAGACCTATCACTTAATTGCAGTGTTATCTGAGTAGGTTTCAACTCACCAATTCCTAGCTGAAGGTACACATGGTACGGAAGTAAGTTCACACTGGCTCCCAAGTCAAGTAACGCTTTCTCAACACGGTAGTTACCTATTGTGCAAGAAATGGTTGGGGACCCTGGGTCTTTGTACTTAGGAGTTGTAGTATTCTGGAGAATTGAACTCACATGACTAGCTAAAAAAGGCTTTCTTTGGTACACTAAGTACAAATATCCTTAAGAAACTTGGAATAAGCAGGAATCTGCCTAATTGCATCTAATAGCGGAAGGTTTATCATGACTTGCCTAAAAACTTTCAGTATATCATTAAAGTTTGATTCCTCCCTGAATGGGGCTTTGGGCACAAAATCGGGTTCAGCCGGAACCGCATTGGACTTTTTAGAGACTTTATCAGTCTCTTCAACTATAGGCTCGGAAGGGTGAAGTACAGCATGTTCACTATTGGGCGAGGTTACCTCATTGTCTACTACTCTACCACTCCTAAGGATTTTAATTGAATTCACATGGTTAGTAGATTACGCATGAACTCCTCTAGGGTTGGGTTGTGGTTGACTAGGGAACTTGCATTTTTCTCTTAAAAACTCATTCAACTGACTAAACTGGTTTCTTAAATCATGGATAGCCTGTGAGTTATCTTGCACTATCTTCTTATTGTCTGCTAAATCTTGGTTGATTTTTTTCTGAAACTCAGCAGAGTTACATGTTAGAAAAGCGAGACACTCTTCTAAACTCATGATCCTTTTGTCTAAAGAGTTCTGAAATTGTGCCGGTCCAGAAGAATTCTTAGTATAACCAAAACCTGGTGGACCCTGAGGGTTACTAGACTGTCCTTGATTCTGGTCCTTAGACCAAGAAAAATTTGGATGGTTTCTCAAACCAGGGTTATAGCTTTCTGAATATGGATCAAACTTCTGACGGTTATCATATCTAGTATTAATATACAGAGCATGGGCTTGCTCTTCAACAGTCTGTCCTTCCCAAAATGTCTTGGGCTCTATTCTTCGACTAGATTGACTTAATCCTAAGGCTTCTAACCTTTTCACTATAAAGGCATATTTGGCATCTGATTCAAGATTTTCATCTACCCTATTGACATTACCTCTACTCAGAAGAGTTTTTCTAGGGGATTCCTTACACATTCCCATTGATGGGTCTTATCAGCAATCTCATGCAAAAATTTCATCGCCTCAGTAACATCTTTATTATCAAAACTTCCTGTACACAATGACTCAACTATGATGGTTGTTGGATAATATAGCCCTTCATAAAGGATTTGGACCAGTCTTTGGTCTTCTAAACCATGTTGGGGACATTGTGTTATTAATTCATTGAACCTTTCCACATAGGTGTACAAAGACTCTCATTCGTGTTGCCCAAATGTGGAAATATCTTGCCTAAGTTTTGATATCTTGTGCCTAGGGAAAATTTTAGCTAAAAAGGCAGCAGTAAGTTGTTCATATGTCTCGATGGATTCATATGGCAAAATATAAAACCAAGATTTGGCCTTGTCTCTCAGGGAAAAGGGAAATAACCTAAGTTTCAAAGCTTCATCAGACATGTTGTGAATCTTTAGGGTACTACATATTTCTTCAAAATCCCTAATGTGAAAGTAAGGGTTTTCATTTTCTTTCCCTAAGAAGAGTGGGAGCATTTGTATGGTCCCAGGTTTCAACTCATAGTTGGCTTGAGTTTCAGCCAACTTGATACATGATGGACGAGCAGTCCTAGTAGGATTCAACAAAGATTTCAATTTAGGTTGTCATTTCTAACACAACGGAAATATTAGGAATAACTTCCTCACTAAGAGACAAATTCTCAAAACTAAAGTTTCCAAAGATAGGGCTCTCAAAAGAAGGGTTTCCTAAATACTCACTTTCAGCGACAAAGTTTCTATTCTCGTCGCTGATCAAACGGCCAATAGAATCTCTTCTCCAGGCATGCTCAATGGGCATGCAATAACTCCTAATCAGAAGGGAATTCTAAACAAACACAAAGCAAGGTCGACTCAACCAAATCAAACCTATTGATTCTAGCAAACAAAAAGCATGATGACTCCACTTAGATTGTTTTCTAGACCAGCTTCTATTCTTTCGAAAGGCAACTAGTTACAGTTTTAGCAAACCTCTTAGGACGATCCGAATTAGATTAAGTCGAAGAGAAACAGGATAAGCTCTAAGGAGCTTTGATAACCTTGCCTCTTTGGCAACTTTTCCCTGGGTTACAAGGCGGCTCTAATCAACTTAAAATAATCATCCTGAACTTTAAGTTATGCTAACAAAGTAACCAATATAGTCCTTTTGAATGATTTTCCAATAAGCTCGATACCCTATCGGTCTTCTTTCTAGTCAAATTTTAAGGAATAGGTTCGCGTTAGGTAACGTGTTCCTAAGGCGGGAAAGAAGGAAACAATGATAAAATCCGAGTCCTTATCTTGTATGGCCAGTTTTTGCCCTTTATTAGAAAAATAAGTCCGTTTTCAGTTCCTCAGCATATATGCATACGAAGGAATACAGTAAACCCACTTGCAGGGGATTCGTGGGTTGATCGAGTCTTACCTCCCGTACCAGACGGGCGATGAACCGTTGAAGTCGACTCGGGCCACTAACTCCTTTGTCAGTGTGCGAACCCGAGGGGCCGAGACAATATCGTAATTGTCGTCCTTCCCTGTGCAATTTATATTTAATATTACCCTTCCGTATGGTTAAAATAATAATAAAGTCCAAAATATTCAAAGTCCAAAGAGAAGTGTCCAAAAATAAAAAAATACAGAAACAATTAAAATCCTAATACAATTTTCTAAAAATAAAATAAAATAAAATAAAATCTAATAAAATCTAATTAAGAAAAATCTCCGTCTTTTTTTTCGTTCTTTTAAGCTTTAGCTTTTAACTCCAAGTCTTTTAGCTTTAATTCCAAATCTTTGGCTCACTTTCCTTTCGATCCAAAATCCAAAACCTGCAGCAAAAAGAGAAATACCAAAAGAAACGTACAATAGAACAAAGTAAAAAAAAAAAAAATCTAACTAAACTAGTTAACCTAAAAAAAAAAAATCTAAAAACAAGTCCGCGTCGGCGGCGCCAAAAATTGATGTAATTTTAAAGTGGTAAATAAAGATTCGTTACTCAGACTTGTGAAGATTGATTTTAAATTTAATTTCTAAAACTAAAAGTATGAAAACTCAAATATTTTTTATAAAATAGGGAGAAAAACTGAGACTAGGATTCCACTATTTTCCAATTTCAAAGTGATTAAGTTTAATCATGCAATTAAAACATTTTAATTTGATTCTAAATCATTGTAAAAATAGATTTTCAAAACAACAACTGTATAACAAAAGCATGGAGCATCTAGGGACCTAAGCCGAGGCATGCACCATCTAACGGAATCACAATTGCTTGACAAAAATCTTTTAAATCAATTTTTAATCAAGGCAATTAATCATAAATATATTGCATAAATTAATTAAATAATTACCACATGTTTTTGTTGGAAAAGTAGCTTCCTCCGCAGCCTCAGAGATGAAGTTTAGCTCCTCATTGTAATGGCAAAACCCTCAAAAATCGATTTCATAATTCAAATATTGCTTACAATGGGAATAGAAACGCTCTCAGGAATTTTGATACGCTTATAGCGTTACAATGAGTAGTTATGTCCGTTACAGAAGAGATTAAAATAGTATGGCAAAGAAGTACGGTTTCTGTCGCTGTTGGAAAAAGAACGGCTTTTATGACACTCTGAACGACAGTTCGTCTTTGTAGTTTGTTCTTCGTGTTCTTCTTCAATGGCAGCAGCAGCAGAAAAATTCTTCGTCTGTGTGAGCTCTGATCTCTCCCTAAGCTTCACCAATCAATCTCCCCTCTCCCCTGGACCTATATGGACTCTTATATATAGAGTACAACCACAAAACAACCCCAAATTACGTCCAGAACTTCCTTAAATTCTTGGCAAAATTCTTCCTGTGAAAAGCAATTTTCTTTCATGATTTCGATTGATTTCGATTCTTGGACGCTACTAAGAGAAGAAATCGATATCATTCTCTTTTTAATTCCTTCTCAAACAACTCAGTTTCCTAACTTTAGGATATTTCCATAAAAAAAAAAGTTTCCAAATTAAGCTTGAGTTTCCTGTTCACGTGAAGTATGAGAATTGTTTCCCGCCAACTTTTTCATTTGAAATTTAGGGTGTGGTTGCCCTTAACCAAAGTGTGGGTGCCTTAATCCAAGTTGAGGATGCCTTTAACATTTCTCCAAAAATACCTAAAAAGCAATAAAAAATAATAATAAATACAAAATCGAGTACCAATAATATAAATAATTGCGATTAAATCAGACACAAAAATGTGTCTATCATCTACTCAGGAAATAATACCAAGGTTGACTTTGTTTTCCCACCAAAATATTTTCTTCCAGATGTGGGAACGTATGAATTTCAAATGTGTCAGTTACTAGAATTTGGAATTAAACCTAATTATTATAGGAAATTAGAATCGACACATCTTCCCAAGAATGACCACCACTTTCGTGTTTTCAATTGTGGTCAGCTGTTCTAGTCAAATCTGATTGACGTTAGGGACCCAAAGCTTTTCAGGTTATTATTATATGGTTCGTAAGTTGTGGATAATCTTTTCTTAGTCTGGTTGAAGACTTTAAACTTAGCACTTCTTGGGAGGTAACCCATGCTCATGCAACACGGTAATATCCTTTCTTAACTCCTTTTATTCAAGTGGTAACAGTTTCTCCTTGTTCAATTTTTTTAATCATTTATTTTAGAACATTGAGGACAATGTTAGATTTAAGTTTGGGGTTATGAAGAAACTTTTAGTTGCAATTTTAAACTCCAGAGTCTAGAAACTTGTGAACAATTAAGGATGACACTAAGCACTAGGTAGATGGAAACTTAGCTCTTTTCTATAGGAATCGGTGTGCCCATCTAAATGGTCTATTCATAAAAGGATTCTTAGCTCAGGTGTTAGAAATAACATGATAGTTGTCACCATATTTCGGAATCTATCTTGACCATATCACCTTCTGTTTTTATTTTTGCAATTTTTGTGTTTCTCTAAGTGATTTGCTGGGGCACTAGTATCAATTTGTTATCACTTCCAGAATGAAGTGTTTGAGATCAAGCCCCATTATTGTATTAGTTAGACTTATTGTATTAGTTAGACCATTATTCAAAAAAAAAAATAAAATAAATAAATAAATAAACATAAATAAGATGATTGACAATTTGATAGCAATACATGTGTGTTCTCCCTGTCTCCGTCGCCTAAGCAAGCGTGGAATGCAGGATCCATGCGAACTATCATGTATGTTGTTAATACATTTAAATATTTTCAAGAAATCGACCGTTGTGACCCTTGTATATACCAGCTGAGTCGATAATTAGTTTAAGGAATAAGACTAGTGGGAGTGTATCTTAAGCCATCATCCTGGCACTGACCTTCAGACAGATATGGGAAACACCGTTCACCTTAGTCAACACGTGCAAATTTCATTTTGTCTATATCCATCTTCTAAATGTATTCATGTGATTGAACTTTGATAGATTCTGAGTATCGTGGCTGAACAACTATTTAAGTAGAGTTTTGAATTCTTGTATGAATTTTAGTACACTGAGTGAAAACTCGTGTATAGCAATTGGACTCATATAGGGTAATGATTCTTATAGGCGAAGAATTTAGTATGCCAACTAAATAGTTTGTTTAGTGTTACCCTTAATCATTCACTTGTAGCTAGAGTTTGGAGTAAAGGTTTTGTGGGTACACCTCTTGTAAACCCTCACGAGACAAAACTCGTCCACTCGGGACACCTAGGGGTTTAAAGGCTTATTGGACACGCTAAGTGCAATCGCGATGCCTGCGAAAGTGAGTTAGAATTTGTTTTATTAGATTTGATCGAGGACTAGCAAATAATAAGTTTGGGGGTATTTGATAAACACGTTTTCCTGTCTAATTTGTCCTTAATTTGTTCATTGCTAGAGCTTGATTTTGTGCTAATAGTGTGATTTTATGTAATTGCAGGTATTTTGGTGGAATAAATAAAAATGGAAAAATGTGGGCTTAAAAGTGCTAGAAATACCCTTATCAAAAGTGTTAAAGGCACCCTCCTAAATTGATTAAGGAACCCATACCCAAATTCAAATAAAATGCAATGGCGGGAAAATTTGGTTATATTCTGTTGAGATTCTGGGTATAGTTTTCACGTGATTTTTGGGCTAAAAATAATAGAGAATGATTTCCATGATCATTTCATACCAGAATATACGTGAAAATCAGAAGAGAAATCAATCAAAGCATGATTCCAGGAAAATATTATTTTCTCTCTCTCGAGGAAGATATTCTCGGAAATTGTTTTAATGGGAGAATATTTTCCCATAACTAGTATCTCATCGCTATTAATTCCCAGAAGAGATGAAGAAAGGAGAATCAAGAAGAAAACAAGAAGAAAAACCAGGAATTAAAGAGAAACATGATACGATATTTTTTTCCTGTAAATGAAAAAATATTTGAGAATTTCTTGATCTTTGGTGTATAAATAGGTTGGGTTGAAGTCAAAAAAGAGGGAGAGCATAGGGGTAGGTTTAGAACACACAGAAGAGCTCAAAAAATCAATCAGAAAAAATTGTTGCGCTGGTGTACGAAGAACAGGAATAGGCCACGGAATCTTCAACCAATAGGCCACGGAATCTTCATCGGTTTGCAACGGATATTGTCGCAACAAAAACATTTGTTCTTCCTTCCCTCTGTAACAGTGAATTTGTAACTCTATAATCGTTACAAATTCATTGTTTTCTTTATTTTTCTCATTTTTAATCATTTGTGAACATTTTGAGCATTGAATTGTAACTATGAGTAAATGAAAAATATGAGAAGCTAAACCCCATCTATGAGGCGACGGTGGAAGCTACTTTTTCCAAAAATTATGTGGTAATGTTATTTAATTAATTTATGCAATTATTTTATGATTGTTTTCCTTAATTAAAAATTGATTTAATAATTTTTATAAAGCAATTGTGATTTCGTTAGATGGTATATGCTTTTCCTAGGGTTTATATATTCCATGCTTTTGTTTTACTATTGTTACTTTAAGAATTTACTTATTGCAACATTTTAGAATCAAATTAAAAGCTATAATTGCATAATTATAATTATTGAATTTAATCATTATAAAAATTGGAAAAATAGTGGAAACCTAGCCTCAGTTTTCTCTCAACTTTGTTGTGAATATTATTTTCATATTTTGTGTATATTTTTAGTTTAAAATTAGTTTATTAAAATCTAAAATCAGTCTTCACAAGTTCGAGAGTTTGAACCTTATTTACCACTATTCTATATCACATCAGAGGTACAGTTCGCCTTTGGAAATTTTTCACCGGTTGCTTCAACTGCCTGCTATTGTGGGAGAAGAAATTATATGTATGCACGGAGGATTGTCACCTAAATTGCATAGCTTGGATGATATTAGGATATTTTCTCACCCTGCTGATGTGCCTGAGCACGGCCTTCTCTGTGATTTTTTCCCTGGGCAGATCCTGATAAGGCACTGACGGCTGGGCTGCAAATGACAGAGGTCTTTCCTTTACATTCGGGGCTGAGCAGGTTACTGAATTCCTTCAGAAACATGATCTCGATCTAATTTGCCGAGCTTAACAGGTAAATTAACTCCACTAACAGATTAACTAATTTCACTTCCTTAATCAACCTTATGGGAAAAAATTTCTACCACGTTATTCAAAAGTTAGTCTTCGCAGCATCGCATGTGCTGCTGTGGTTAACTCATCCTTAATGTAGATAGTCTGATGTGCATATGCGTAGATAGAAATAACTTTTTGGCATGTCTTTCACGGTGCAATTTGTATGCGAAGTTGATGATTCTACCTTTCCTTATGGATAGAATGGTCCAGAGATTCTGACAAAATATAACCTCATTTTATATTGGATATATTGGATATCCTCATATCTGAGAGTATCAGATTTTCTCCATATCTTGCATATCACATCTTCATCGTATCTTCACCAAATCCTTCTTTTATTATTGTGTATTATCTCTATGCATCTTTTCTTTATATAGCTAGCACTCTTGTTTTGGTGCATATCTTATTTCTTTCCTTTTGTATGAACTTCCGAGACATATAAGCTTGGTCTTCAGTCCTTTGTCGTTGAAAAAAAAAAACTATGAATGAGATAGTTATGCTACAAGGCTGGAACAGTCGGAGAAGCACAATGGTAATACTCCACAGAAGCCAACACGTGTTAGAAAGCGGAACAACGATAAAAGTAGGATGTCTAAATGCTTGACTGAAGAGACAGATGCAAATAGGTGTGCATACAGGCAGAGGCTCCACGGTCCACAGAATGCAGACAGAACCTCATACAAAACTGCTCAGACAGATGCTCCACGGTCCGCTAACACGGCAGGAAAGCTTCATCGGACAGATACTTGGGTTGTTGATTCAGGTTGCACTGAACATATGACCTACAGAGAAGACATCCTTGATGAAAGAAATGTCTCAGTGAATGAGGCACCAGTGATCATTCCAAATGGAGAATCCATACCAGTTCAGGGAAGAGGCAGCCACACCTTGCAGAATGGAACAAAAGTGAAAGGGGTCTTACATGTGCCCAGATTCACTTGCAACCTTCTATCCGTTAGTAAACTCACAAAATATTTGAAGTGTACTATGACATTTTTTTATGATTTCTTTGTGATGCAGGACTTGCATTCGTGGAAGTTGATTGGAGTGGGTAAGTGCAAAAATGGTCTATATCAAATGGAGATGCTCAAGAGTGGAAGGAAGGCAATGATGACTACAGTGGATAGGTAGCACAGGAGGCTGGGGCATGCTGGTGATGGAAAACTGTCTCAAATCATCTTTTTTAATAATGCTTCATTCAAGGACATTGATGATATATGTGACGCTTGTATTAAATCTAAAATGACAAGACAACCTTTTCCCAACAGTACCACCAAAATAAATGGTTGTTTTGAATTACTTCATTGGACATATGGGGAAAGTATCAGACCCTTTCTTTTAGCAAAGCAAGCTACTTCTTAACTGTTGTCGACGACTACAGTAGAGAAGTTTGGGTTTTCCTTTTAAAACACAAGTATCAAGCAAGCACGTGTTTAATTCATTTTCACAGAATGGTCAAGACACAATTTGAGCGAAATGTTAAGAGGATAAGGTGTGACAATGGTGGGGAGTTTACTTCAAACCAGATGTTAGACTTCCATGCCGAACAAGGGATCATCTTAGAAAGAACGTGTCCGTACACTCCACAGCAAAATGGAGTCGTGGAATGGAGTCTTGAAACGGCTCGAACACTCAAAATTGAGGCAAATCTTCCAATAAAATTTTGGGGTGAATGTGTCTTAACCGCAGCCTACATTATAAACAGGCTTCCTTCCAAGGTCACTGAAAAAAAGACTCCATATGAGCTAATCCATAACCAGAAGCCCAGCTACGACCACATGAGAATCCTAGGATGCATGGCCTACTATCGAAACTTCGAAACCAGAGGAGACAAATTTGAGATGAGAGGAAAACCAGGCGTCTTCATGGTCTACCCAGGTGGCACAAAGGGGTACAAAATCTATGACCACAGTAACGGTAAAATCATCATATCTAGAGATGTAAAGTTTGCAGAGAATGTGTTTCCATTTGCCCCAAATTCCAAAGAAATAGAGCATGAAGAGGATGTTTTGCAATATCCACCCATAAAAGAACAAGACTTTGAAGAAAATGAGCCCAACAGGCCAAATGAAGCAGAGTATCTCGACGAACTTGAACGAACCGAGATTTTGAGCCCAAACGGCCCAATTACTTCGCCTGTCAGCCATGAAAGCTCATGCTCTCTGCAGAACAATGATGTCCCTAGCGAGCCGGAGAGGTCAGAGCCCAGTCAAAATGAGACTACGAAGCCCAAGACAGAGATGTTGGGCCAGGGAGGGAGAGGCGAACCAAGTTCAGGCCTGCACATCTCAACGACTACGACGTTCGACTTCCCCCATCCATAGACCATGCACAACCCGTCTCCAGTCAGCATTCCTCGACGGTATGTCCTCTTGCCAACTTTGTCTCTTATGATAAATTTTCTGACTCACACAAAGCCTTTTTGGCCGCCATCATCTCCAATGATGAGCCAAAGAGCTTTGAACAAGCTATGCAGGATAAGAACTGGAGAACTGCCATAGAAAGAGAGATAAAGGCACACGAAGAGAACGAGACTTGGACCATAGAAGATTTGCCGAATGGGAAACGAGCCGTAAACTCAAAATGGGTCTACAAGATAAAATATAAACCAAACAGTGAAATAGAGAGATACAAGGCCAGACTTGTTGCAAAAGGCTATACGCAGATGAAAGGTGTTGATTACCATGACACGTTCGCACCAGTGGCCAAACTAGTCACGGTCATAAGTTTGCTCGCTATCGCAGTTAAGAAAGAGTGGACTATTCACCATCTAGACGTGAATAATGTTTTCTTACATGGGGATTTAAACGAGGAAGTCTACATGAAAATTCCACATGGTTACAACAAAGGGGGAGGAACAAAAGTTTGCAGATTGAGGAAGTCGCTATACGGTCTGAAACAAGCCTCGAGAAACTGGTATCAAAAATTCACCTCCGCTCTCCTCGAATTTAATTTCAAACAATCTTCTGCGGATCACTCTCTTTTTATTTACAAAAGAGATAAAGCCTTTGTTGGTGCTCTCATTTACGTCGATGATGTTATCATTGTGGGAAATGACCAAGGCAAAATACAAGAAACAAAGACCTATCTTGATAGCAAGTTTAGCATCAAGGACCTTGGGCCTCTAAAGTATTTTCTTGGAATCGAAGCTGGCGTACGAAGGACGGGTTGGTGCTAAGCCAGCGGAAATACACTCTAGACATTTTGGAAGATAATGGAATGCTGGGATGTAGACCATGTTCCTTTTCTATGGAGCAAAATCTGAAACTTGAAAGCAACGATGAAGATATTCGTGTGGATGCCAACAAATATAGACGACTGGTAGGAAGGTTACTGTATCCCCTGGCCACGAGACCGGATCCGACTTACTTGGTAAACGTTCTAAGTCAATTCGTTTCCGACCCTCGACAGGGACATTGGGATGTTGTCATGAGAGTTTTACGGTATCTAAAGTCTACCCCAGGACAAGGAATCTTCTTTCCAAAAGATGGAGGAACCAAATTGGTTACGTATTGCGATGCCGATTGGATGGGGTGTCCTTTCACAAGAAGGTCACGAACTGGTTACCTTCTACTCCTAGGGGGAGCGACAGTCTCTTGGAAGTCAAAAAAACAATTTGTTGTCTCACTCTCCTCGGCCGAAGCTGAATACCGAGCCATGGCGACCACCACTAGTGAGAACCTATGGATGCGATGGCTTCTAAAGGGACTTGAGGTAGAACAAAATGGACCTACACCTCCTTATTGTGATAACCAAGCAGCTAGACACATCGCAAACAACCCAGTGTTTCATGAACGAAAAAAGCATGTGTAGATGGATTGTCATTTCATCAAGGAACGAGTAGAGTCACAGGAGATAGAGCCACTCTCTGTTAACACCAAGATGCAAGTATCCGATCTCTTCACCAAGGCGCTAGGGTCACGACAACTTGAATTCTTGCTTGTCAAGCTGGGCATGCGAAATCTACATGCTCCATCTTGAGGGGGAGTATTGGATATATTGGATATCCTCATATTTGAGAGTATCAGATTTTCTCCAGATCTTGCATATCACATCTTCATCGTATCTTCACCAAATCCTTCTCTTATTATTGCGTATTATTTCTACGCATCTTTTCTTTATATAGCTAGCACTCTTGTTTTAGTGCATATCTTCTTTCTTTCCTTTTGTATGAACTGCCGAGACATATAAGCTGGTCTTCAGTCCTTTGTCGTTGAAAAAAAAAACTATAAATGAAAAACAATGATCAATATTTTGTCAATCATAGTGGCTCATAATCTGTATGGTGTTCCTCCACTTGTTCGTTTTCTTTAACTAGTTTATCTTGTTCAGAGGTTGTAGAAGATGGGTACGAACTCTTTGCAAATCGGCAGTTGGTTATAATATTCTCAGCCCCAAATTATTGTGGGGAGTTTGACAATGCTGGTGCAATGATGACCGTGGACGAATCTTTGACTTGTGCATTTCAGATTCTTAGACCTCTTAAGAAAGGTTTCTGTAGTTTCACAAAACCTGGAACCCCGCCGTATACGGTACATCATCATTCTGTTAACAGCTTGCATTTATTAGATTTCTCTTAAGAAAGGTTTCGGTAGTTACTGTCTTACCCCGCCATATAGTAGTAGATGTCCTCATTTGGTGGCTTTGCCTTTGATATAAATTATTACTATATCGAACTCAAAATTGCCTGATTAAAACGGGATAATGGGTTCTCTTAAACATTATCATGAATGTGACCAAAGTTCATTATTTTAAGTCAGTAGCTTAATCCAGTCTTAGTTTTGGGTTCTACTGGTTCAGTATGGCTAATGTTTTAGCTTAGCCTCTGCATTCGGCTAATGATGTTGTCAAGTTTGTCTTGGTTCGAGTATAGTGTTCTCGTTGTCGCTGTCGTTTGTGTCTTTAAGTTTGGTTTCTTTTTTACCAAGCTCTGGATTTACTGGCTTCTATCTTAATCTATATTCGGCAACTTCATAATGGAATACAATACTGGATTCGTGCTGTCAAGATAATCACTGTCTACTGTTACCAAACAATCTCATTTTGCGCCTCGTTCCTTTTTGTTTGAGTTTGCAGTAAAAGTGAACCTACTTTTAATTTGATACAGTTTAAGTATTTTTTTTCTTCTAAATTTCTAATCACTCATTTCTCTTGTTGCAGAGTTGTTTGGTGATCTTAGTGCTTATTCCATCATTGTGGATGACGATTGAAGAAGATGGTTACATGAAGCACTAGTGTAGTTTGTTTCTAAGGAAAGAATTAGGTTGATACCCTACTGTTCTTTTGTTGGCAAAAGTGTTCTATTTGTACAACTTCTTCTCAAGTCGCCACAGGAGAAAAGATTTGTGTGCAAAGTTGCACAGAGAGCTTTGGTAGTGATGCTTGGTTGTGTACCCCTAATGTGCACAAAGAGCTTTGGTAGTGACATTAGGAAACGCAGTAGCACTGAATATGTGTTTTAATTAGGTTGATTCTTCATGTCCCCGCTTGGGTTACATGAATGATGCAGCGGATAATAAAGAAAAGAAAAAAAAGAGAGGTTTTGTTCAGACTTCAAATATTTTTAGGAATATCGACTATGAACAATGATCATTATTCAGACTTCGGTTTCCCGACTTTAAATAATAATCGATTAAACTTGAACAAGTTTAAGAAATTAATTCTTATTAATCAAATTCAACCGTTTAAAATAATACATTAAGGACTCTTTTATAGACTTGGGGAAAAACCCTAACTTGCTAGTCAAGAAATGATGAAAACCCCCCTAAACCGACTCAAACCTAATTTGCTATTTTTGGCAAATTTTGGTCGACCTAAAATAATGAAATTACTCATAAAATAAAACTATTTGCCGCAAACGGCGACCAAAACGGACTCCTAACGAAGAAGTTATTAACAAAACAAAAACTTTCCTAAAATAGCAAAAAAAACTCCTGTTTGAAGCCCTAAACGATGACATTTGGCTAAAATATGAAGACCATGACACGAAGTCGTGTCATTTCTTGATCATTGACCCGTTTCCAATCAAAATGGACCCCTTTTGAGCTAAATTACGACACTCGGGTCTTTAGCCTCTAAATAGGTTATAGCCTGCTCATCTGCATCATTCTCCCGGGGTTGAGAGAAATTCGCCCTCGAATTTTCTTGGTCATCATCAGAATTATCACCATTATACGGCACCAAGTGTTTGAAATTAAAAACATCATAAGTCCGGATGTGACTTGGAAGCTTTAACTTGTAGGCATTAGGATTAATCTTCGCGACAATTTCCAAGGGACCAATCTTGCGCGCCTTCAGTTTGTTATACTCGCCAACTGGAAAACAATCCTTTGTCAATATTGCCCACACAAAATCTCCTACTGCAAAATCCACAACTCTGCCTTTCTTATCTGCCGCCTCCTTATACCTCTCATTAGCTCGAAGCAACTGTTCTTCAGCCAACTTGTGAACTTGTTGCAACTGTTGTATACGTTCTTCGACACGAACTTAAATTCTCTACAGATCAGGAACAAGTGCTAAATCTAATGGTGCTCGTGGATTGTAGCCATAAACAACCTCGAACGGACTCATACCCAGACTACGGTTTACCAAACGATTAAATGCAAATTCATCTTGGCAAAGTTTCTGATCCCAACTCTTCGGATCGTTTCCAACCATACACCGTAGTATATCACCCAGCGAACGATTCACAACTTCTGTTTGGCCATCACTTTGAGGATGATACGCACTACTGAAGTTAAGCCTTATATTAGCTAATTTCCACAAGGTTTTCCATAAATGACTAAGGAATCTTGTGTCTCGATCACTAACAATTGAACATGGCAATCCATGTAGACGATACACTTCACTGAAGAACAATTCAGCTACCTTCAGTGCACTAGTAGTCTTCTTGCAAGCAATAATATGGGACATTTTTGAAAAACCGTCAACAACTACAAATAATGACTCATGTCCCCTCTGAGTTCGAGGTAAACCCAATACAAAATCCATGGTTAAATCTGTCTAGGGTTAACTTGGAACTTTCAAAGGCATGTACAACCCTGCATTAGTTGCTTTTCCTTTTGAAACTTGACAGATTCGACATCTATCCACGAATTTAACAACTTCACGCCTCATTGTTGGCCAGTAATATGACTTCGAAATAAGTTGGAAAGTTTTATCCCTTCCCATGTGCCCCTCGTCATGTAACTCCTTAATAATCTTCAATCGGAGACTAGAATCAGGAATACACAATTGGTTACCTTTGAAGAGAAATCCTTCATGCATAAGGTAATCACTTCGTTTGCCTGAACTGATATCATCCACAATCTCCGTAAAGTTCGGATCTGTTAGAATATGGTCAGAATATGAATCAAAATCTATTACCTCAGTTCGCATGGTGTTGAGTATCATACTCCTTCGGCTTAAGGCATCAGCAACTTGATTCTGCGACCCAGCTTTGTGCTTCAGTACAAAAGTGAACTCTTGCAAATAACCACCCCACTTACCATGTCTAGGAGAAAGCTTCTCTTGACTATTGATGTGCTTCAAAGAATCATGATCAGAAAACATAATGAACTCATTATGAATTAGATAGTGACGCTAATGCTTCAAGGCTTGAACTATAGCATAAAAATCCACATCATAAGTACTATAGGTTAGCTTAGCACCATTTAACTTCTCACTGAAATACGCTACAGGTCGTCCTTCCTAACTCAAAACAACTCCAATTCCCACCTTCGATGCATCACAGTGTAGTTCAAACGGCTTGCTGAAATCAGGTAACACCAATAGTGGTGCAGTTATCAGCTTTGTCTTGACAGCTTCAAAGGCTTCGTCATCTTCCTCATACCATGAAAACTTTCCTCCTTTCATATATTCGGTAATGTGTGCCATAATGGTGCTGAAGTGGGGAATAAAGCGCCGGTAAAAAGAAGCGAAACCATGGAAACTCCTTACCTCGTGTAATGTAGTAGGTGTAGTCCAATTTTTCACAGCTTCAACCTTGGACTCATCTACCTTCATGCAGCGGATAATAAAGAAAAGAAAGAAAATAGAGGTTTTGTTCAGACTTCAAATATTCCTAGGAATATCGACTATGAACAATGATAATTATTTAGACTTTGGTTTCCCGACTTTAAATAATAATCGATTAAACTTGAACAAGTTTAAGAAATTAATTCTTATTAATCAAATTCAACTGTTTAAAATAATACATGGAGTACTCTTTTATAGACTTGGGGAAAAATCCTAACTTGCTAGTCAAGAAAGGATGAAAAACCCCTATAAACCGACTCAAACCCTAATTTGCTATTTTTGGAAAATTTTGGTTGACCTAAAATAATGAAATTACTCATAAATAAAACTATTTACCGCAAACGGCGACCCAAACGGACTCCTAACGAAGAAGTTATTAACAAAACAAAACCTTTCCTAAAATAGCAAAAACGACTGTTTGAAGCCCTAAACGATGGAATTTGGCTAAAATTTGAAGACCATGAGACGAAATCGTGTCATGTCTTGATCATTGACCCGTTTCCAATCAAAATGGACCCATTTTGAGCTAAATTACGACACTCGGGTCTTTAGCCTCCAAATAGGCTATAGCCTGCTCATCTGCATCAATGAAAGACTACTGTAGTTTGTTTCTAACGATTGAAGAAGATGGTTACATGAAGGACTGCATTACCTTTTATTCATGAAGGACTGGGTTACATAAAAGGAAAAGAAAGACGGTTATACCCGCTACCCACCCTAACCGACTAGTCATTTGATGGGTCAGGTAAGATTCTATCAACTGTAAAGGCGGGTAGGGTGGCAGGTAAAGTTTTTACTATCCACCATTTCACAGGTAGGGTGGAGAAATAGGTCATATCCTATGCACCTTACCCAATGTGCAACCCTAGCTACGACTGATCCTTAAGAACCTTTACACAATCTTGGCTTCGAACATCTTCCATATTTATGCCAAGTTACTTTTAAGCTAACATTTAGCCATTAAAATTACGCCATGCTAGCTAGTACATGACCACTAAGTTTACGAAACTTAATACTAATCAGTCTGATTATCAACTCAACGAATTGTGCAACTTTCCTCACTAACTTAGCAAGTCATTGACTTGACTTGACCTAATTAAAATAGTAGTGGTTCACGACTCCACTGTTATTCCACGAGATATCAACTACAACACATGGGAGGGTCTCATTGGGGTATTGGTCTGACGGTGTACGACAATCGTGCGTTATGGTAACACATCCACGAACAAGAAGGTAACAAGAAGTAGGACAGTTGCAAGACAGTTGAGAGCAAAAGGAGTACTAGTCATACAAGTCCTCCTTATTTTTAGGACATGACTCCACTATAATCTACACAATTATTACTCCTACACTTTTTCTGTAACTTCCACCGCTTACAAAAGATTAGTGTTTCTCCTCAAAACTATAAAAGAACAAGAGAGAATTAAGAGACAAGATATACAGAATTAGCGATTCATCCCAGAGATAATCCATTTTTTTAATCACACACTACAATTACTCATCACCTTGAGATTTTCTCAACCTTCTTTGCTTCCCTCCCCTAAGACATACCCAATCTTCTCCATCTTTGCGACTGAAGCAGGAGGTGAATATACATTTCTTGGTTTAGACTCGTCCTGTTCGATCTTAATCTCTCGAACCTACCTGAAGGTACCATTTTCCAATATATTTGTTTTCACCCTAAAACACTAGTATACTTCCCCAAAATGCAGGTACCTCGATGGTCGCATGGGCTATTAACTAATATGAACATTCTTTCTTTTGGAACTATTTTTTTTTTTGGGAAGTGCATTTAGCGCTACACGCACTATGTGTGAGCAGAAGATGTTAGGAATTCGGGTTGGACCCAAATAGGACGCCCGTTTGTGTAACTAACCCAATAAGGAAGTCTACAACTCTTTAAGGTTTGGAACTCCATATATATCTACTTTGCATATAGTGGGGTAACACAAGTGATAACACAAAATCACATGACAAAACTCTTATGAGAATTACCCCAAGAAGGAGTTATTACCATTAGAAGATAGTTTGAGTCTTAATATGTGAAATTTAATTTAGGATTATCTCAAAAAATTGTAGTACATGTCGATTGTTGTTAAAGACGTTAAGTTCTGCTGATCTTTACTTCTAATTATTTCAGAGCTCAAGATAAAGGTACAAACTAAAACTCGTTTCGGCATGTATTCACATAAGCTTTCGGCATGTATTCATATAAGCTTGAATATGGTCTATTTTACTTTTCTTTGAAATCGGTTACAAACATTTATTAATATATGAAAATATATACAAATAAACCATTCAATCACCGTATTTTTTACATTATTCTTAGGAAAGATAAATTAGATTCGTATCTTAATTATATTTAACCAAAGGGTTATCTTAATCATAGTAAGAGCAAGGGTTCAATCTCTTTCAAAATAAGTTAGTGTAGACTTGAAGGTGTAGGTTTTGCACTACATGAACTAGGAAGTAGTGTTAAAATACCATTTGCCCATCATAGTAACCATTCTCTAGGAACTATGAGTGGCCGCGAAACTGCCATAAGAAGTTTGAAGTTTTGGATCAGCCACCTACTCGATAGTGGACACTTTAATTTCATCCATACTACTTCATTTGGAAGGAGTTGTTGTATCCATAGACTTTGCTCTAAGAAAAGGCAACATATGGTATATTCTTTCTCAATTGTTGTTCGAAAATAAAAATTGAAAACATGATTTCATTTGTGAGAAGGCTTAGCTAAATTATTTATCTTGACATCTAGATATTTGAAAGAAGAATCCTACTTACCGAAGATGTTTTAGGTTTTACTCCTGCACCGTCATTAACATTTTTATTAAAATGAGACACGAGTGATTTGATTAAATCCTGATTTGGCTCCATTTTGTATGTCTTGCTGAGATGTCTTGTTGGAATGAATCTAGATAAACAAACGTGTCAAATTCTGGTGGCATATCTACGGCTGCGGGTTGTGCTGAAACAAGATATCACAATCCTTAACAAGAAAACCGAGACTTGGGAGGTCATTATTAGCTTAAGGGCATTATATTATGGAGGATGACATTAATGAAAAAGAATATTTACCAATTAAATTAATTTTAAAATATTTCTTAACTCCTTTTATTTAATACTATTTCTATTTCAGTAAAAGCTTTATTATTATTTTTCATTTTAACTAAAAATAGGTTAAAATAAATAAAGTTAAAATAATTTTTTTCCAGAAACGAAAAGAATATAAGACTAGTGCGATTAAGCATTGAGTGGACCTTTAAGTCTCGGATTAATTGATTACAAATACGTACATTAATGGGTATAAAATGTGACGGCTTAGATTTGATATACATCCGAGTGCATGAGAACACGATTTTTTTGAATAATGATTTATTGCCAAATTTTGTTGAGTAATAACTTCTAGAATCTCGCAGAAAATTTGTTCGGTTGAGAGATCCATACAACTTGTATTGACTTTCTTATCTGCTACTCTTAACATAAGTCGGATCTGGGTAAGACTTTGGATGCCGTGGAAGCTCCTACAATTAATCTTAAATTGGATGAAAGAATTTTATAAACTTACTGCCTTCGTCCCATTACGTGTGTCTTCAATATTATCTTCATCATTCCTAAATATTATTCGTTTCTGTTTATAGTGATTTTTTTAATTAAATTCTCTAAAATATTCTTAAATTTTTCTTAACTATAAATTAATTCAATTCAATGGGATCCAATTTAAAATTATAAATAGTATGTATATAAATAGAAAATAAATATAATTTATATATGAGTATGTATTAAATAAAAAACAAATGTACATAAATAGAATTACGAAATTTATATAATTATTAGTATTGAAATTTTGCAATATACATTTTAATTTTGATAACATTATCATATTTAGTAAGGGTAATTTAGAAAACTTTTTGGCCTTCTTAATTTTGTTGACTATTTTCTGCAATCAAATAAATTCAGACGGAGGAAGTATTTGAAATTGGAGATTCACAATTTTTAAGTTGAGAAACAACAATTTTATTTGACATATAAAACCTACTTAGTCATAGAAAGTGTTTGATGAACCACAAGGATGATCGTCTCAACTGCAGTTTGAAATTGGATTTCTCCCCCAATTGCCCTGTTGTTTAATATTTGATTTCATACAAATAACAAATGTAACTATGTAGGTGTGCACTTATATTTTCATTTATTTTCCAACTATAATAAAATTTAAAATGAAAAGAAAAAAAACATAAGTTTTGATGACGATGTTATGACTTGTTTCATGTTATTTTTTCTTCACATTGGTAAATTGAAGGGTAAAAATGATAGAGTTGATACGATCGGTCCTCCTATTAACAAGTCACAATTTTTTTTTCATAAAAGATTTATTGAATAAACGAATAATCACTAATAATCAAAGTATTAGTCTCTTGGTCTCATTCTCCCTGTTTTCTATCCTTTTCTAAAAAAAAACCCATAAAGACGTCATATCTCTCTTGCTCAGACCAAGGATTTTTATTCTATTTAAGTTTTAGGATATAGTTAATTCAATAAGATGTTTTTATATCGTTTTTGGTGTCTTTCGACATATTTTTTTGCCATTTCAGGGTGATTTTTCTTTGTCGTTGTGGGGCAAGTTCTTCAAAATTTGATTGCTAGTTCGTGGCTTGTTATTCTCGATTTAAAAACATCAACAATTCAACACGATGTCGCTTTGAATCAATTCTCAAGGGATTTAGGGAATACGAGTTCGTTTGGATCTACAAGTTTATGTGCAAAATAATCCTCTCTTTTAGGAGCATCTCTTATCAAAGAAGAATACAATCAGATTAAATGGTCGGAGTTGATTTTGGAGTATACCATCTCTCTCTTCTACATAAACAAAAATTTGATATCTTTGCGGTTTTTTGCTCTTTGTTTTCACGGTTTACTTGTAATTGATATCTTTATTTGTTAGGGTTTTGATTATCTTGTATTTTGTTATTTTTTTATTATTGTAAGAGAAAATGTAATCACTATTTCGATTTGAATGAATTGAAATATTGCCAAAAAAAAAGAGAGCGAATAATAGTGAGAAAAAAAAACTCCATAAAATGAACTTGCTTGTAAATTGTTGCGATGATTTGTACTAGTGTAAATTTATTTATTTTTTGACTTTATTAATCAAAATATTCTTAGAGAAGTTTTTTTTTTAATATAGATAAATAGGTATTACGACGAAACCACCAAATCTCAAAATCGTCAAAAACGACTCTATTTTGTTAAGTTTTAACCCATAAAGGAAATGGTGAGTCTTGCACAAATGGGGCTCAACAGAACAAGAGCTAAAAACAAAGACCATATGGGGGTGTTTCATATTGATCCTTATCAAAGTTGGATTTGCTTCTTGTGGTAATGGTGGTATTTAGAAGATTTTTTGGTGACGGTGGTGATGGTTTATTTATTTGATACAATGGAAATTGGTAATACTACGTTAATGGTAGTAATGATGTTTCAGAGAGTCAACGAGATGGGATGTGCAACAGTACTAGTAATAGTGGGGTAGCGATGGTGGAACCCTGGAGATACGAAGCTAAATTAGGGCACTAATGTCTCATGAGCTTTTTCGACTCTTAGATTTAGGGTTTTCTTTTGTTCCTTTTTTTTATTTATGTTAGTTTATCTTAGTGTCCTCTTTATTTTATGGTTGTATTTATTGTTTACTTCCTGTAAATTCCTTGTGCATGAATAAAAATTTTCCTTCTAATAAAGATAACAACTAAGGTAGAAATGAGTTATTAAGAATTTTCGTCTTAAAAATTTGATTAAACTATTAAATGGATGATTATAGAAAATATAAATTGGTTGAATAACCGTTAAATATTTTTTTATGAGTTTATAAGAATATATTAAGATACTTTTATACTACCTAAATTTTTTAAAAATACTTTCTAATATTTTTGGTCGGATATTTCACCCAAATTGTTATAACTAATTTCTATGCATCAAACAAAATCACCCCTCATTTATCTTTTGTTAGTAATTTATGCGTTGATTTTTTAGATATACATCGGTTTCACTTGGGTCCATTCACGATCCATGCTAAAAATAACAGCAACATCCGTCGGCTTATTTTTTTCAAGTCCAACAACAAATTTAAGAGAACCTTAAGTTGTTGATTTTCGATCAGTACGCTATACTGATAATTTCTCCGAAATCAAAATTTTAGTGTTTTTTTATGTTTTTGGAGTTTGATTGCTTGTTTCGATTGTTTAAATTAGGTATTTTCTTAGCTTGGTGTTCTGTTTTCCTTGATGTTGTTTAACTTGTTTGTTCATATTCTATTTTTTCTGATTTTCCATGTTTGAGATTTTTAAAATTCTACTATTCATTGCATGTTGGTGATGTATGGATTAGTTGTATCTCACTTTCATTTTAAATGATCAATCAAGATTCAGTATAACATACATCATAAGATTTAAATATAAGTTTAGAATCTAAGATTGTTTTTCCACCCAATTAGACGGAGATGATCAGGAGGAGGGAGGGTGTTTTAATATAATCAAACAGGTGATTGTACTGGGTTATGATGGAGATGGTGAAAAATTAGGACAATATCAATTAAACATGTGGCTCGCGGCATTATATTAAATTATTGACCATGTGATCTTGTACAATCTTTTACAATGCTTAGGGCAAATAAAAATAGACAACAAATTATTTAAAAGAGTGATAGGTGTATAAAAATATATTATATTGAATATTAATTTTTTATATATTTTTTATATATTTTTTGTATTTTATGTACTTTACGTTTGTTTTGAATTTTATAGATATTTTAAAGTCATACGAAGTAAAAAAAAAAATTAAAAGCTGACAACTTTGGATGTTGGCGGAATTACAGTATAGAAGAACATAAATCTCAATTATGTCTTAAACAGAGAATTACTAAGGGGCAGCCAAGTTGTGGCTTATTGGAAATGAAGCAAGGGATGTCCCTTATAAAATTTCTAGGTGCCTATAACATTTAATGTTATGGCCTAATAAATTAGGTCGAATGGGAAAGCCCTCTTTCTTTAGGTCAGTAAGACCAAATCACGCCGGCAGAGAAAGAAGGAAGATGGGCTTGATTGTCGTGAAGTTGTGAACTCAGGGAAGAAACAGTACGAAATGAATATGATCTGATTTTGATTGAGTTGCCGAGAAATAGACAGATGAAGAACAAATGGGTATAAACCTGATTGCCTCTGCCATATTTATTTCCGAACAGAAGAAGATATGGTTCTGAGTGATGCTGCCGTGTGCTATGAAGACTTGGGTAAAGTTTTTGAGAGCAAGAAGTTGGTGTTGAATTGCTGTGAAGCCATGAAAATAAAAGGAGTTGATGCGTTGCTTGGCAGTGAGATGATTTAGCAAAATATATCGAGGAAAGATGGATTTAGACGGTGGCTGAGTTTGAGATGGTTTTAGTGAAATCAAGAGTACACCAAGAATGGGTTGATGAGTAAGAGGTTTGGGTTCTAATCAGTGGTCTTGAATTCACTACCGAGAATATGAAGGATTTATTTTGGATTTGAGCTAGTGGGTTGTTCGCAGTTTGAAGATGGTTCGAGGTTGAATCTGTTGATGTTGAGTTCGAGACGAAGATGAAATCGCTGCCATTGAGAGGACAGGGAAGAACAAGATTTGTGGAATTGTGGGTATGAGACTATAGAGATGGTGGTGCCGTGAAACAGATGGAAATGGATTGAATGTGTGATTTGTATGAATGGGTTTGTCTTAAACTTGGAGGAAAGGATATTGAAATGGTTGAAAACACCAACAGTTCATGCCGAAATTTCCACCAGAAACTAAACTCAAAGTGTTGGATGGTTTGTCTCAAAGAGAGTTGTTGTGAGGATGAAATGGAACTGAGAGGTCTGATTATATGTTTTGGGCTTAATTAAATTATGGGCTTCCTCTACGATTCTGATTTGGATAAAGAGTTTTGGGTTGGAGTTTGTTTTGGGCGTGACTAATTTATGGAAACTTAGGGTTAGAGTTATTTTTGGATTCTAAAAACAAGAGAAACTATAAGAGCAACTTCTACAAGAGAGATATCTAGGTTTTCACCTAGCTCTCTTCTCACCTCTTCTATTTGTTTTTTTAGGTTTGTGAGGGGAAGATTTTTCACGTCTAGAGTTTGTAATTTCTTTTCTTCTTCAATTGTGTAAACTCCAATTTATGATTATTTATTGTTATCGTTGGTTAAGGAATAATTGGATTTCTTAAGCATGATTATTTAAATTAATATATTAGTTTTGTCTTAATATTATCGATTATGATTCATTATAAATATCTAATTGATTGATTGTTTGTTTAGTTAAGTTGTAAATTGATTGAACTCACATTCATATCTAAAGCTAATTTAGGGTTTATCATACGCAAAAGTGATAATCCTTGAATACAATTAGCATAGTGTGGTTATTGCTTGTAGTGATACATCCTAGTACTCACATGTGAATTCTGACCTTTGTTAAATTTAATTAGTACGCTTTCCACGTTCAATTGCATTGATTAGCCTAATTTTATGAATCTTAATGCTCCTCAGGAATTAAACATGATTAGTGCTTTTACACGTTAGGTTGTTCTCTTGGTAGAATTCATATTCGCATATTTTAATGTGTTTGTTGATGACTTGAGGAAATTTGTGGGATATTCTTGCGATCAAGGTCTTCTAGGGATTTTGATAAAACAAGATTAAATATCAATTCTAATTATTAGTACAAAACATGTTTGTGAATGAAAGCGAAACCTTGACCAATATTCTCAACTCTTTGATTCTTTTATATAATTTCTTAGCTTTCTTAATTAGTTTATTTTACTTTAATTGAATATGAAAATTCCCCCCGTTTAAATAGGTTTTCGAAACATATAACAACCAAGACCTCCTCGTGAGAACGATCCTTTCTTACCCTTGCTTCATAATAAATTATAAGCAGTGTTAAAGTAATAAATAATTTTGACGTGCAGCCGACCACATCAAAAAGATGGTTAATGAAGTTTGTTATTTTTAAAAGAGGTGGTTAATGAAGTTCGTTATTTTTAAAAGAGATGGTTAGTGGTAATATGAGTGGGACATGGAAATATTTGGATACTTATTTTCAATTTAAGAATGGAATAATGGATATATGTTTGACATTTATCAAATGAATGTAAATTGATGTGAATAAGAATAGTAAGGTATCGCTTCTCACTTTTTCTACTATTAGCCTGGATGAAACCAGTACATCACATATTAAACCAGAATGCAATCAATGTCATCCTAGTTTAAATTTAGATGAAACTACTTTAAACATAGATGAAAATAAATTCAACCAAATATAAAATAGGATGAAACAAGTTTTATACTAGATAAACATGAATGGAAACAAATTTAACCAAACCAATTGCATACTAGTTAACCATGGATGGTCTAAAACAAGATGATACCAATCTAATACTAGTTTAAACATGGATACAAAAAAATTAAGTCAAATTGATTCTAACTATTTGATTTTTTTTTCCTTACTTTAAGTCAGGATGCATCCAATTTCATCCTAGCTATTTTTTGGATAATTTTTTCTATCTTAGTTTAAGCCAGGATGCAACCAGTTTCATCCTAGCTATTTTTTCGATTTTTTTTTTGAATTTACCATCAGTTTTGGATCTTGTTTTATAGATCTTCTAAAACCTTTCCAAAAAAATAAATTTTACTAAAATCGAATATATATTTTAGAAGTTATTAGTAATCTTTTTGTGATTTGTTATTAAATTGGAAAGAGAAAAGGATAAAGAAAAGATAAACATAAAGATGAAGGATATAATTGTCTAGAAATTTTGGTGTAGATTTCACCGATCTCTAATGTTTACATATCCACTAGAACCATATCTTAGGAATAGTTGGGCAACATACCCATTTTTTCTATCAGAAACCGTGAAAAACAAAGTTCCCATTAACAAATAAAAAATAGGCCAGTGTAGTCGATTTCGGCCGATATGGCCGAAATATGGCCGGTTTTACCGATATCGGGCCTCACCCGATACGAAACAGCCTATACCGGTGGAACGATTTTTCCACGAAAATATCGGCCGATATTGACCGATACGGTTTAACCGAAATGGACCGGTACATCCGAAATTAAAGTTTTCAATTAAAAAAAAATCCAAAAAAAAAGAAAAGAATTTCCTTATCATTGTTCTAGGGTTTTCAATTGTTACTCATGGTTTTTATGGTATTTTAGAAAAATGAGTACTAGTTTTATATCTTAATAGGTCCAGTATGGAAAAAAAACATTTGATATAATAATTATAGGTATAAAATATATGGATATTTGCCGATATTTGAAACCAAAATATCACCGATACAAAGGTGTACCAGTGTATCGTTCTCGACCGGTAGAAATCGAAATCCGATATTGACTACATTGAAATAGAACCATTTTAAGAGGAAAAGGGGATCCTAAAATAATATGACCCATATAAAACAAAAGGCCCATGTAAGAGGTGGAAGTTTATTTTTTTTAGGAATTACGAATAGGTACTATTTTTATGGGCCTTGTTAATGACAGGTCCATCCACTAAACAAGTGTTTCCTGGAGGTCCTTTTTTATAAATATTTAAAATTTAGGACTTAAATTTTTAATCCAGGATCCTGGCACACGTGTGATTGAAAAAAAATATTTTCAGAATACCCTAGGTATATTACAACCGTAGAATCAGATCACGTTTTATTATCTCAAATTGTGTTTTTCCTGTCGTGATTAAGAGCTCTGGCGACGAAGAGTTATTTTCATGGCTTCTGAATAAATCGTTAATCTATGCTCAAATATATGATCCGGTAAGTTTATTCTGTTATTCTAATTATTGATTCTTAGGGTTTTCATTGATTTCTCCTTTCTCAGTCTTAACTTTATTGATTTAGGTATAAACCTAACTATTTTAAAAAAAAATTAATCAATGGATTTCAGATCGATATATCATTGATTCGTTGCTTCATTCATCGTCGTTCTAAAATTTGAGGTACATCTTTGAAATTTCGATTTCTTCTTTCAGACTGGGTTATATATCTTTTTTTTGGTAATTTTAAATTTTGTTAAATAGGATGTTTGAAATCTTCGCTAGGACTTCACTTGACTTTTCAGCTTGTTTTTTGTGTTGTTAATGGTGTTGATGGTGTTTGTACTTAAAGGTGGTGGTGCTATTGGATTTAAGCAAACGTCTATAAAATATGTAAGTTTATGATTCTTTTTGTGTAAATTATAGTACACAATGATTTACTACACACTCATCCCTCTGTTGTGAAGACAGGTGCACTATTTTGTTAAAATAAAATTGCATTAGCCTGATTTGTGTCATGTGCACTATTTTGTCAAAATAAAATTTACATTGGGCTGATTTGTGTTTGTGTCGCACGCAAACAAAACCAAAAAAGAGTAATCTTTTAATGTAAGCTTGTAGGTGTAATTGTCTGCGTATGTTACTCATCAACTTAACTTACTTCAGTTTTGTACAACTATCAAGGTGCACATTTAGTCATTGCATTACAGGTCGTTGGTACACTTGGCTCATGATATCTTCACAATAAACTGATAGCTTTGACGTTATTATATGCAGTTTATTGTTCAACTTTACTTGTTTGGTATGTTTTTTCTTGCATATTACATCTAGTGTTAGTATAATCATTTTTTATTTCGCTATTTATATTTAATAGAAATCGTATAAACTCTACACTGAAGAGAAAATCAGTGTATAAAAGTTACACTGTGTTATTTTTCAGTGTATAAATGTGGTTGAAAGTGGTTGCATTTCATTTTTTTGGGGTACTCCAAGATAACTTTTGCCATTTTTTTTTACTTTGTTGGGTAATGGAGTGGGTCATCGTATAAGGCTATAAATTGAATAGATTGTCTTATCAGTAGTTCCATATCTCTTCTAAAACGAAGTTGCATACTTAACACAATGTTTACTGAGTATTTCCTAGTTAGACGCGTTCAATGCTATATGATCATATATCATATTTTTGTATTTTTCTATTGTCAGATTGAATAAGAAATTGCCAAAATAGGTAGTATAATAGCTATTAAGTCGATAGCTACGTGGTGAGCATCCATTATTATAGTATGGGGTGTCCACTGTTAAGCCGTAATTGGAATGAAAAATTGTTGCAGTCAAAATTATGATTTTCTTTCCAAATTAGATGCATGATATCTGTCTCTTTCAACTTTTTGTTTGTGGGCAGTGCAACAGATATGCACTCAATTTTCTAGGAAGTGTGGCTAGATTGCACTCCATTTTTAAGCAGTGCGGCAGACCTGTAATCAATTTTTAACCTGTGTAAGGGACCTGTAGTCTTTTCTAACCAGTACAGTAGATATGTACTCGATTTTTAACCAGTGCAGATGACCTGTACTTTATTTTTAACCAGTGCAGATGACTAGTGAAAATGGTCTGTACTTTATTTTTAACCAGTGAAGATGACCTGTACTCATGTAGAGGATCTTCACTCAGTGTTTTTTTTTGTCAGTACAACATATATATACTCTTGGATCATACAATAGAAATAAACTAGGTTTTTTTCCAGTATAATGTATATGCACAGTTGGAATTGACTTTTTTTTCCCTTTAGTACTACACTGTAATATCATAATGTAAAAATAATAAAACCCTATGTATTTGATGATAGCTTTCCTGGGAAAGGTGTTATTGTTATGTGATGAACATAGTTATAATCCTATTAAAATTGTGTACCCGCTGGTTGCAGGCACTTATGTCCAAGAATGAATCAATCCTTGATTTAACTGGTATGCTATAGGGATTATATTTTCTCTGTTTTGTGGAGAATTATCTAGAATGAACGGTTTGCGTGCATTTTGATGGGTTCCGCTTCTGTTCTCAAGTGCTCCAACTCTATGGAGAGACTAACCCACTTGTGAATCAACACAAAGAATTCCCAAAGAAACTTCTACGTCCCCTGTGTTCGGCATAAACCAGTATACCACGAAATGACAGGGAAATTACTTATTCATCGATGCAAGTCAAACGACTCAAAGCCGAATATCATCTCAAGTCAGATGACAGAGAAATTGCTATTTCAGAAGTTTCAGGATGGACACTGCTCCTGTTTTACCTACTATTAAAGATGTTTTTAACCAACCACAACAAGGGATCTGTGATTAGTCTTACCATTTTCTGTATTCTTTGTATCCTCTTACCATTTTTTTTGTATTCTTTGTATCCTCTTACAATTTTTTCTTTGTAATGTACTGTATTGGAAGTTGTTGTTGAGCTTTGATAAATTGAATTTTTGTCAATTTTTGTTTTAGTTATATGCTACTATGCAAATTGGACAAGTAACAATACGTTGTTGCAGATTGTCTTACTAGGTCTCTTGTACTCTTTGCTTTGTATCATTTTTGTAACAGGATCTTTGTAATCTCTATTATCTATCAAAAAAATTCAGTGCACATATTATATACCGGTTCATTGATTGGAGTAATTTTAGTTTCTTGACATACCATTCATTCCCGATGTTTTTTTTTGTGGTTTAATGGCATAAAAATTCACAAATTATCTTTTCAAGAATTTTTATGTCAATTTTTTTTTCTAGTGCAGCCATTGCGTACTGTCATTTTTTGATTTCTCAGTATATATTAGATGTACTAATCTTTCTTCAATACTTTTGATTAACTTAAACGGTATAAGCTATCAAAATAGCGCATAAATATGAAAATCAACACAATATTGGTAATCTACACTGCCAAAATAGCACATAAGTACGAAAATAAACACAGTATAGGCAATATGTATTGCCAAAATAACACGTAAATATTAAAATCAGTCAAGTACAAGCAATCTACACTTCCAAAATAAGACACTAACATAAAAATCAATATAATATAGGTAATCTAAACTTCCAAAATAGCACATAAATATATAAATCAGTATGATATTGACAATTTGCACTGCCAAAGTAACACATAAATATAAAAATCAGTACAATATATGCAATCTACACTGCCGAAATATAACAAAGATATAAAAATCAGTACAGTATAGGCAATCTGCACTGCAAATGTAACACATAAATATAAAACTCAGTACAATATAGGCAATCTACACTACCAAAATAACATATAGATATACAAATTAGTACAATATATCCTAGTTAGCAATTCAGAATTCGGCAAACGTACGGAATAGTAAACATACGAGTATTATACGGATTCGGAAAAATCAAATTCGGTCAAAAATCCGGTCAACGGTTTGTGATTCCGTAATAATACAGAACGACATACGAACGTGTATAATTCGATTTAGAGATATGAATTCAGCTCTCAAAATTCGGCATGCACATAGTATTTAGATAAGGTTAAATATCAAGAAATTATCTTAGTTTACGGTATATAATGATTATATACAAATTATCACCAATGAACCAACATGTCAATGGAGTAAGTCTGTATTAAGAAGTTAGACGTTATGGGTTCGAGTCCTGCTATGAGCAATTTTCTAACATTTTTGGGAAAACAGGGAAAAAAGGCTAAAGATTGATCGTTGGGCTTTCAAAGAGGTGTTATTAGTAGTAACAAATGGGTTTATGATGCGCCTGATTTATGCTGAATTATAGTTTAAATCCCATACAATTTAGTCTTTTATTTATTTGAAATATAGAAAGTACATAAATAACCTTCTTGATTTACAATATGGTCCAAATATTTGCACTTTTGTCATCAATTTTAAATAATATAAAAATATTTTAAAAAGAATTTATCTTTCGAACCGCTTGTCCAAAATTCGTAAATTTTACATAGTCAGAAAGCTCTTTCCGAGATTTACAAAAAGAGTACCCATATGACTATAATTTTTTTATTTTTTAAAAATTTAATGTTTGCTCCATCGTTATCTGATGTGTAAAGAAAAGTACACATGCTCAAAATTTTCTTAAGCTTATGCAGTAATTTTTCATATGGGCACCACTTTGTACACACCTAGAGAACATGCAAGAAATTGATCACTCATAACCACACTCATACCTACTTTTTCATGGGAATTACACTGGTGCACCAATATGTATACCCTGTAAAACATGCATAAAACCGATCATTAATAACCATACATAAACCTACTTTTTCATAGGAATTACACCGGTGCACCAGTATGTACACACCTGCAAAACATGCATAAAACCGATCATTCATAACCACACACAAATATACTTTTTCTTAGGAATTACACTGGTGCACCAATATGTACACACATACAAAACATGTATAAAACTGATCATTCATAACCACACACAAACCTATTTTTTCATGGGAATTACACTAGTGCACCAATATGTACACCCCTGCAAAACATGCATACAACCGATCATTCATAACCACACACAAACCTACTTTTTCATGGGAATTACACTTGTGCACCAATATGTATACCCCTGCAAAACATGCATAAAACCGATCATTCATAACCACACACAAACCTACTTTTTCATGAGAATTACACAAGTGCACCAATATGTACACACATACAAAATATGCATTAAATCGATCATTCATACCCACATGCAGACTTATATTTTATGGAAAATATATGGGTGCACCAATTTGTACACCCCTACAAAACATGCATTAAATCAATCATTTATACCCATACACATACCGATTTTTCATGGAAAATAAACGGGTGCACCAATTTGTACACCCCTACGAAACATGGAAAAAAACAACCATACTCATCTGCAAACAAATCTATCTTATGTGAATTACACTGGTGCACCAATATGTACACACCTACCCATATTGTATAAACATAACATGGAAACTCAGATGGATTTGAACCATCAACCTCCGTAAACTTATGATAAGATGGGAGTTCTACCATTTTGAGCTTATGGGTCCTTACAGAAAACAATAAAAAGAATCAAGTAACAATCAACATGTGCACACCTACATAACATGCATGAAATCGATCATTCATACCTACACCCAGACCTATTTTTTAATAGAAAACACACTAGTGCACCAATATGTACACACCTATAAAACATGTATAAAATCGGTCATTCATAACTACACACATACCTAATTTTTCATGAAAAATACACTGATATACCAATATATATACAGCTACAAAAAGCACACATGAAATCAATCTTTTATAAAAAAAATGCTCATAAATTATAATTTCATGATTATAAAATGATTATCACATGATTGGTTGTTGAAGAATTCCAAATTCTAATCAAGTGACTCAGTACTTTTCATCCTTTATCGACGATGGTTCAACACTCTTATCAATCTTATTCATCCAAAAACGTGAGACCCATAAACATTAATATAATTTATTGTACGAAAAAGACTAAGCTTCCAGTTCTATTAACTACTCACTAAACAACAATAGTTGGTACAAACAAAAATAACTATGACATACTGAGCTCTCGAAAAGCCCCTTCTACTTACTTGAGATCGTTGGGCGGGTCCAAGTCCAGTTTCAGATATGATATGCAGACCTTTTCTGAGTTTCTACAATCTATACATATATACTGAGTAGGGACAAAATTTAATGTAAAGTAAGACTTATAACGATAGTGTAACACATAGACTAGTAAATCCGATGTTTTAATAAATGATTTGTTCCAACAACAATGACTTGTGACAAACTAATCCACAAAATAAAGATAAGAAATAATTAAGCATAATGTTGATATTATTAAATTAAACACCACATGATCTAAACAAGATCTATATAGTACATTTCCAAGGATAAAAAAGTGACATTAAACACAGGCTCTACGAAGATATTTTATATATGCATCTAAAATTCCACATCCTCCATTATCATAACCATCTCAATCGTATCAATCACTGACAATCAAACTTCCCATGTATAAATACCACATAAGATCGAATCAATACATCAGCAAGATTTGCTCAAACAACGATGAAACTCAAAACAATCATCTAAGTTATAAAAATCTTATACAGATCGATAAACACTTGGGGTCAAAAACCATAACAAACCTAAATTCTAACAAGACTCAAACCATGTGATATTTGATTTCAACAAAAATCACTATCGTTGAAACTCAAATAATCAACAACTCTAACAAAATCTCATACATATTAACAAACAGTTGGGCCAAAATCATAACCTAACTAATACAAACTAAACATGAATCACATCAAAACATCGGGATTCTTCAATGAATTTTACAAAAACAGTAAAAATGTGCAACTACAAATGACTTGTAATCAAAATTATAAATCGTGAAATTGAGATGGAGAAAGATCTGAAAAAAGGATTAGAAACGGATGCATCGGATTTTATTAGAAAACAAAGAAAAAAGATATTTTGTTCAGACTTCAAGATATTCGTAGGAATACTGACTATGAACAATGATAATTATTTAGACTTCGGTTTCCCGACTATAAATAATAATCAATTAAACTTAAACAAGTTTAAGAAAATAATTTGTATTAATCAAATTCAACCGTGTAGAACAATAACTTGAAGACTATAGACTTTAGGAAAAACCCTAGCTTGCGCAGCAAGAAATGATAAAAAAACCCAATGAACCGACTCAAACCTTAATTTAGTATTTTTGGAAAATTTTGTTCGACCTAAAATAATGAAAGTAATCTTAAAATAAAACTATTTGCCACAAACGGCGACCCAAACGGACTCGTAACGAAGAAATTATTAATAAAATAAAAATTTTCCTAAAATAACAAAAAAGACTGTTTGAATCCCTAAACGATGGAATTTGGCTAAATTATCGCGACCATGTGGATCTATATACGACACCAAATGTTTGACATTAAAAACATCAGAAGTATGAATGTGACTTGGAAGCTTAAACTTGTAGGCATTTGAATTAATCTTCGCGACTATTTCCAAGGGACCAATCTTACGCGCCTTCAATTTTTTATACTCGCCAACTGGGAAACGATCCTTTGTCAATATTGCACATACAAAATCCCCTACTTCAAAATCCACAACTCTGTGATTTTTTTCTACCGCCTCTTTATACCTCTCATTAGCTCGAAACAATTATTCTTCAGCAAACTTGTGAATATATTGCAACTGTTGGATACAGTCTTCAGCTCGAACTTCAATTCTCTTCAGATTAGGAACATGTGCTAAATCTACCGGTGCTCGTGGATTATAGCCAGACTACGGTGTACTAAACGATTAAACGAAAACTCAGCTTGGCAAGTTTCTGATCCCAACTCTTCAGATTTTCTCCAACCATATACCGTAGTGTATCACCCAATGAACGATTCACAACTTATGTTTGGCAATCACCCTGAGGATGATACGCACTACTGAAGTTAAGCCTTGTTTTAGCTATCTTCCACAAAGTTTTCCAGAAATAACTAAGGAATCTTGTGTCCAAATCACTAACAATTGAACATGGCAATCCATGTAAACGATATACTTCACGGAAAAACAATTCAGCTACCTTCAGTGTATTAGTAGTATTTCTTGCAAGCAATAAAATGAGATATTTTTGAAAAAAGGTCAACAACTACAAATAATGAATCATGTCCCCTCTGAGTTCGAGGTAAACCCAACACGAAATCCATACTCAAATCTGTCCAGGGTTGACTTGGAACTTTCAATGGCATATACAACCCTGCTTTATTTGCTTTTCCTTTTGACACTTGACAGATTCGACATCTATCCACGAATCTAGAAACTTCATGCCTCATTGTTGTCCAGTAATATGACTTCGAAATAAGTTGGAAAGTCTTATCCCTTCCCATGTGCCCCTCGTCATGTAACTCCTTAAAAATCTTCAATCGGAGGCTAGAATCAGGGATACACAATTGGTTACCTTTGAGGAGAAATCCTTTATGCATAAGGTAATCACTTCTTTTACCTGAGCTGATATCAAATACAATCTCCGTAAAGTTTGGATCAATTAGAATATGATCAAAATATGAAACAAAATCCAATACCTCAGTTCGCATGATTTTGAGTATCATGCTCATTCGACTTAAGGCATCAACAACTTGATTTTGTGACCCAGCTTTATGCTTCAGTATAAAAGTGAACTCTTGTAAATAACCAATCCACTTACCATTCTAGAAGAAAGCTTCTCTTGACTGTTGATGTGCTTCAAAAAATCATGATCAGAAAAAATAATGAACTCGTTATGAATTAGATAGTGATGCCATTGATTCAAAGATTGAACTATAACATAGAACTCCACATCATAAGTACTATAGTTGAGTTTAGCACCATTCAACTTCTCATTGAAATAAGCTACATGTTGTCTATCTTGACTCAAAACGGCTCCAATTCCCACCTTTGATGCATCTCAGTGGTGTTTAAACGGCTTGCTGAAATCTAGTAACACCAACAGTGGTGCAGTTATTACCTTTGTCTTGACAGCTTCAAAGGCTTCATCATCTTCCTCAGACCATGAAAACTTTGCTCCTTTCATGCATTCAGTAATGGGTGCCATAATAGTGTTGAAATGGGGAATAAAACGCCGGTAAAAAGAAGCGAAACCATGGAAACTCCTCTCCTCATGTAACACAGTAGGTTTAGTCCAATTTCTTACGGATTCAACCTTGGACTTATCTACCTTAGTTCCATCCTCGGTCACAACACAACCGAGAAATAGAACTCGGTCTATCATGAACGAATACTTGTTAATGGCCACAAATAATTTCTCACTGCGCAGAACTGAGAGCACTTCTCGAAGACGTTGAACATCCAAGTCCAAGTTAGCACTATAAATAAGAATATCATCAAAATAAATAACCACAAAGTACCGATAAAGGGTCTGAGTACTTGATTCATGATACACATGAATGTACTTGGCGCATTGATCAACCCGAATAGAATAACAAGCCACTCATATAATCCTTCTTGAGTTTTGAAAGCAGTCTTCTACTTATCATCTTCACGTATTCTGATCTGATGGTATCCACTCTTCAAGTCGAGTTTGCTAAACAACTTCGCTCCACACAATTGATCTAACAAGTCATCTAATCTTGGAATTGGAAAACGGTATTTGAATGTGATTTTGTTGATGGCTCGACTGTTAACGCACATCCTCCACGTTTCATCTTTTTTTGGAATCAGCAATGATGGTACTGCATAAGGACTTAGACTTTTTTGGATCAATCCTTTCTGTAGCAACTGTTCCACTTAACGACGAAGTTCTTGATGTTCTTTAGGACTCATTCTGTAATGCACTTTATTTGGCAAGCTTGATCCAGGAACTAGATCAATACAATGTTGAATATCCCAGAGACGTGGTAGCTCATCAGGCAACTCGTTAGGAAAAACATCCATAAATTCTTTAATTAGAAGTTGAGCTGTAATGGGGATACTACTTTCATCCTGTTGTTTTTCTTTGCCAATCAAGACGTACAGTTCATCTGCATCTTATACCTCATCTTCAAACTTCTTAAATGACAAGATATTGGTAGCTTCTCCAATAGATGGTGTAGGTGCAATCTCTTTACTGGGTACAAGTACTATACGTACGTCATTCCATAAAAAAATGTAGGTATTCTTATACCCGTCATAATTACTTTTCCTATCAAACTCCCATGGACGACCTAAAAACAAGTGACAAGTATTCATACTAGTAACGTCACACCATATTTTATCTTTATGTTTGTTACCAATTGAAAAAGAAATCAAGCAACGTTTGTTTACTTTTACCTCATTCCCTTTCTTAAGCCAAGAAAGCTTGTATAGATGTGATTGTTCCTTGGTTTCCATCTTGAATCTTTTCACGACCTCTTCATCAATAATATTCTCGCAACTTCCAGGATCAATAACTAGACGCCAAACTTTTCCTTCGATCGTACATGTTGTCTGGAATATATTATTACGCAACCAGCTGTCACCCTTATCTTTACATGGAGTGAGACAACTTTTTCTTACCACAAAGTTCACTCCTTTATCTCCATCAACTTCTTCATCGATAGGTTTAGAATTATCCTCAGGATCCTCCTCATAATCGGTTACCCATGCATCTTCTTCACGGTCGTTCTCAGTGAAAAAGATCTTTGTTGCTCGTTCTACTTTGTGACAGTCACTGGCTTTGTGCCCAGATTCTACGTACTTATTACACCTACCTCCAAAAGTGTTAATTGAGGTTTTATTTGGTGTAGACGCATAATTAGTTTATTAGCAATACTAGGTGTTGAAGTACTATGGTTACTTGCTGGAGATGCTGTCACATTGTTACCCCAATTTGAGCTTTTACGCCCCACTTGTTTCTCTATTATCCTTGCTCTATGATGTGCATCTGAAAATAGAGCAACAATTAAACATGTTGAGTGTATCCGGATATTGTTGAGGAAGACCACCTATATAACGAGCGACCTTTAGCTCATCTGACTCTGACAAGTCGTTAAGAGAAAGTAGTCGATAAAACTCCTTGGTGTAATCGTCTATAGAACGTACTCCCTTGTGTAGGTTTGCAGCTGCTGGTACATCAATCCAATGTAGTTACGTGGTAAAAACTATGTTCTCATGTGTTTTTTCAACTTCTCCCATGATACTAACTTCTGTTTCTCTTACGACTGCATAGCATTTTGTGTTGTTACCATCACGAATTATCCCTCCCACGAAACATAGTCGCTACCAACGAAGCTCGTTTTTTGTCTGGTACTTATTTGAATTCCAATACTTCCTCAACCATATTCAACCAAGAGAGAAACTCCTCTGGTTCCAAACCACCATACAATTCTGGGATCTCTACTTTTATTCCTGCCTTCCAGCGATCAGAATCTTCTCGTTGAATTATTCTACCTTCGCGATGTTCTCTAGCAAAAGGGTTTGCATTATCATCTTCTTCTTCCTCTTCATCTCGAAGGTTATATCGACCCAGCAAATCTTGGACGTCTTCAATGAATTCTTCTCTAGATCTCTATGGAATAAAATCTTCAGGACCTCCTCCTCGACCGATTGCTACTCTTGGTGGCATCTTATCAACCCTAGAATCAAACATGCTCTGGTAACCAACTGATGCAACGGATATTATAGAAAAGAAAGAAAAAAGATATTTTGTTCAGACTTCAAGATATTCCTAGGAATATGACTATGAACAATGATAATTATTTAGACTTCGGTTTTCCGACTATAAATAATAATCAATTAAACTTGAACAAGTTTTTTAAAAAAATTGTATTAATCGAAATCAACTGTGTAGAACAATAACTTGAAGACTCTTAAATAGACTTTAGGGAAAACCCTATGGATGAAAAAACCCAATAAACCGATTCAAACCCTAATTTTCTATTTTTGGTAAATTTTGGTCGACCTAAAATAACGAAAGTACTCTTAAAAAAAACTATTTGCCGCAAACGGCGACCCAAATGGACTCCTAACGAAGAAGTTATTAATAAAACAAAAACTTTCCTAAAATAGCAAAAACGACTTTTGAAGCCCTAAACAATGGAATTTGGCTAAATTATGATGACCATGTAGATCTATAAATCTAAAGATCAACATGTCTTGATCGTTGGCCCATTTCCAATCAAAATAGAGCCCTCTTAAACTAAATTACGACACTCGGGTTTTTAGCCTCCAAATAGGCTATAGCTTGCTTATCTGCATCAGAAACTTACAATACAGATTGATAAATGGATCTTCTTTTTCTTCTTATCTGTCTTTAACCTTCACTTTCTTACCAACAGAAATAAATCAGTACTCTAGATTTTATAGGAGGTCAATTTTGTCATCAAAGAAATCCGATTTGGACTAAGTTGTTAAGAAAAGGACTAACCCATTCTGGATTTAGTAAATTTGGACTAACCAGTATTAGGCCTGAGAGGACATGACTAAAGCGTCCAAAGCCCAATAGATTTGGGACTAAACATTAATTCTTACTTTATGCAATCGGCACTGCCGTAATAGCACATAAATATAAAAATAAGTACAATATAGGCAATTTGCACTTCAAAAATAACACATAAATATAAAAATCATTATAGTATAGGCAATCTGCACTGCCAAAATAGGACATTAACATAAAATCAATACAATATAGGCAATCTGTACTCCAAAATAACATATAAATATGAAAATCAACACAATATAGATAGTCTACACTGCCAAAATAACATATAAATAAAAAAAAATTGGTAGAGTATCTATGCACTGTAGTAAATTTACACTGAATTTTTGAGTATAGTATATATACATTGTAGAATCATAGTGTAGAAATAAACACATATTTTTTTTTGTCAATTTATTTTTGGTGCAGCCATTATCCACTAGTTGCTTTTAGAATATTTTAAGCAAAGTATATCATATATATACTGTTGGAATCTACTTATTTATATTTTGTTTATATTTTGTTCTTCTTAAATATGGCGTATATATATTTTAGTAAATATGTATAGAACTTTTTAGCATAGTATATATGCATTGTTGGATCATAATGTAAAAATAAATCATATATTTTTTTTAATATATAATATATGCATTATAGTAAATTAGTACATCAATATATTTTATATGTACTGTTGGAAGAATAATTACAAAAGTCATGCCGTGAAATCAACAAACTAGTATCTCCAACTGACAAGTAACATGGATGAATCCAGAACCCCGATTCAAAAGTTGGAATACCGTCGTTTACCACTCTAATAAGATTATGAACTAAATCATACTGCCTCCCATCCTCCCAACGAATACCACTTAACCAAAAATTAAATAATTTTGAACACTAAATCATGTTGTTCCTTACCCTCTTCGGTAGATTTCTATCTCTTGATCATAAGCAGTAATCTTTCTTTCTCCTTAACTATCAACACCTCTCTAATGTGATGCCACCGCACCAACATCCTAATTCAACTTCTATGAAAATCATATCCTAATTTCTCCTCGCTACTACCAATACTGTTAACATCCATTCTTACTCCGCCACAATAATAATCTCAATCTCTCCCACTAAAACAATAGTTTTAATTTTATATATAGTGAAAATAAAACCTAGATAAAACTCTAATTGTGCACTGATTAGTGAAAGAACCGATAGATAAATCTGACGATGGTTTCAACTACCCATTTATTATCTACCAGGTATCGGTGATTTTTCAATTTTGCATCTCACCACTGTGACCACATACACCATCTGCAATAGAAAGACGAAGAAATGTTCTTTAGTGGAGAGAGAAAATCTATCTTTTTCTGGATTAGTATTATCACACGTATTAAGGAAAGGGGTATTCAGGTAATTAAATACTTATAGATCCGTGGATAAGTTTTATTTCCGGTTGGACCCTACAATAACGACTTAGAATTTGGACCAAATGATAAATCACCCTTTATTTTTTTTAGTTGTTTTATTAATTTTTAAAAGTTTGTAAACCGATGGTTTTAAACAAACCGTGAAAACAATTTTTTTAAAATAAATTATTCCCTTCGTCTTAAATTACAAGTTCTCCATTTTATTCTCGTGCGTCTTAAATTAGTTGTCAGCTTCTGTTTATAGTCATATTTTTTCATTAAATTATCAAATATACCATTAATTTACATAAATATAAAATAATTTTAATGAGACCTAGTTTGAAATCTTAAATCAATATTTATATAACTAAAAAAAAATATACTAATATTTTTATTGCTTATACTTCATTCCTTTTAAAAATAAAATGACATTTGTATAACTAGGAAATAAATGTGCTAATATCAATGGCACCATACTTATCTCTTGAATCCTAACTGTAATATACCAAAGATAATTTTTTTCCAAATATTAACAAAAATAGAATAATATTAGTATTAAACGTATTTAACTTTAAACACACTAGTAATTTAACACTTAATATGGGTAGTCTCTTAAATTCTGACAATCTTCTTAAAATCTTGACTTTGTCAAAACAGATTTATAATTTAAGACGGAAGGAATAAGTTTTTTCTAATAATGTTGGGATATCTAATTAGAAAATAATTTACTCTGGCATGGTAGTTGAGAGCACGTATTGTGGGGGTTCTTCCAACCCTCCTTGTGCACTTTGACAGGTTAGTGCCAAGAACTATGGCAGGGAAAAACCAACAAATTATATGTTTTCCTTATTACTATCCACGATTTTCTGAAATATGATAGAAAAATCTTTTTAGTGGATATTTGGTACCGGTTAAGACGGAGCCAAGTATCCACCAAATATTGTTTGGGCTGTTATTTATAAAGTGAAAAAATATAAAAAAATCTAAGTTTAGTTCCTCTCTCTTACATAAATCTTTTATTAAGATGGTTTATATATGTAGTCTAAAATATAAGATGGTAAGTTTTAGATTTAATATATATTTTCACATTTGGTAGATGATGAATCCGACCTTTATCAAATAGGTATTATTAACAAAAGAGAATTATCTTCTTATTTTTATTAACAAAAAATTAATTAACGGTTAAAATTACCGATTCCTATGTTTAGGGAGAATATTTCTTTTTATCCTTTTCTTCCCGAAGAACACTTCTTCCTCTTTGAGATATTTGTTGAGAAACAACAAAAACAAACCTAGTTTCGTTTATGAAATTAAGAATGGCATCACCAGATTGGTTAAACTAAATAGACAATGCATGGCAGTTAACATCATCAACACTGGTTGGTTTACAAAGTTACCGAATTTAGTGATTCTTTCTCAAAGTATTGTTAACGGGAAGTAAATAATTTAGCTTTCATTCTTTATTGTCTTTTTTGGTGTTTTTAACATAGGTTTTGATCAATTAAGCAATGTTACTAACAACAACTCAGTATTGTCTTATGAGTTTTATTGGCTGGTTTATTATTGGATAGATAAATTTCTTTTTTCACGGATGTTATGGGTGAAGAAATAACTTTAAATTTTCACATTTGATAATATTGTAAAAAATTTATTTTCACCTTTTTTCAGGGTGAAAATTTATGTTTTCACCCTTGATATTTGAGTGAAAATTTCTTTTTTGTAATTCAATTATTTTGTTTCACTATAAATAATTTTCAGAAAAAAAATCAATTTTTACATTTTCATTCGAGTGATAAACTATGTTTTCACCTTTGATTTGATATGAGTGAAAAATAGAATTTTCCTAAATCTTCTTATAAATTAGTGGATGTGCAAAACAAATATATAGAAACAGATGTGAAACATAAAGATATGAAAAGAGTTAATTAAGGAATTATTTTAGAGAGGTCAGAGTTATTTTAGGGAGTTTATTTTATGACTTTTTAAAACCGATTTTTTTTATTTTTAAATAAAATTAATTTATTTAGTAAGGTCAAGGGATATTTATGTAATCAAGTTCTATTATAAATAATTATGGGTTTTTATATATAAAATCTTAATGGTGGGTTTTTGATGCAGATCGGAAGCGTGTAAAGATGATAATAATCGAAGCGGAATAGAATTATTGAAAAATAACCGGTAGAATGGGTAGAAATCGATAGAAATTAGTTGATCTTCAAAGAGATATCCTAAAATCTACGGGGTTATCTAGACTTCGTTAATTCACTACGAATAACGACTATAGATATGAGATTAACATTCATACTTCGGGGTAAACCAACTATGAATAAAAATAAAAATCAATAAATTCAACAAGTTTAATGAAAATAAAATGATTTTAATTAATCAAAAAATCCTCTAATTTTCGTTTTTGGAGCTCCTTATATAGATAACTCCTACTAACAAACCCTAAACTTATCAAAAACCTATAAACTTGTTTCCCAAGGTATCTACTACCTTTAGGAAACTTTCCTAACTTATTAAAACTCTTAAAATAAACTTCTAAACTCTTCTAAAATTACCCTAAATAATACATCCGAAAAGTAATTATTTTTCTACTAAAAATAACATTAATAAAAATATAAATAATAATAAAAAAAAAGATTATTTTCCATAAATCTCCCTCCATCATTCTACCGGTGTTGGAGAAGATTCGTCCTCGAATCTTGTCGGTACCATGTTTTGCATGTGTAACTCTTTGATGACAATCTTCATACACATGAATTTATGTTGTAAGAAAATAATTTATGCACCGTATAGAAGCATGAGGCATGATGAAAGCCCAAAACGAATCTTCATAAGTTGATTCAAAAAATTCTCTCTTGTTAGGGTAGATATGAGAGACCATTTGTATATCACGATAATCAACAACTAGATTACTCTCAGAAAAAGACAACTCATCAATATCAGAAATTTCTAAATCAATAAGTTTATCAGGATTAGATGACTCACGATGAAACTCCATTAAATCATGTGAAACTTCTTGGGACTGTTTTTCTTTGTCAGAAACATGATGTTCTTTGCCTTTTTGAGAAAAAAATTTGCATATCCTCCTCATCATCGGGATATTATCAAAGATCGGAGTTCTATATATCTCAACAATAACTTGATTTTGTGCATCATTGTCATGACGTCAAAACAAGTCTTCAACGTCGTTATCTGTAATATTATTTTCTTTTATAAGCGAGCATGGTTTAGATCAAGATTTTAGTGACTTCTTCAAATAACATTCTATCACATCCCGAATCTCCTTCTTTGATTTGATCAGATATTCATATCTTCTCGGATCTCGTCTTGGTGACAATTTATTAACCCTTAATACTCGTCTTAGTAACATGTTATTAACCCTACAATCAAACTTTGCTTTGATACCAACTGATGCATATCAGAAGCGTATAAAGATGATAATAATTCTTGCAGCTGAGTAGAATCGTTGAAAAGTAACCGGTAGAATGGGTAGAAATTGATAGAAATTAGTTGATCTTCAAAGAGATATCCTAAAATCTACGGAGTTATCTAGACTTCGTTAATTAACTACGAATAACGACTATAGATATAAGATTAGTATTCAGACTTCGGGGTAAACCCAACTATGAATAAAAATCAAATCAATAAACTCAACAAGTTTAATGAAAATAAAATAATTTTAATTAATCAAAAACTCCCCTAATTTTCGTTTTTGGAGCTCCTTATATAGATAACTTCTACTAAACAAACCATAAACTTATCAAAAACCTGTAAACTTGTTTCCCAAGGTATCTACTACCTTTAGGAAACTTTCCTAACTTATTAAAACTCTTAAAATAAACTTCTAAACTTTTCTAAAATTACCCTAGACAATACATCCGAAAATTAATTATTTTTCTACTAAAAATAACATTAATAAAATATAAATATTAAAAATAAAACAATAAATTTATTTTCCATAAATCTCCCTCCATCAGTTTTTGATCTAGGAAAAAAATTCCCCATTTTATAAACATCTAGGTATTTTCAAGTTTAGGTAAATAGGGTATGTGCCAAAAATTCTAGTTGCACATTAATTATTCAGACAAAAAGTATTACGCCTTATAGTAGTTGCATTTTCTCGTCAAGAACTTTGTAGCATATGTGGGGATTGAGATGAAATTTTGGCACACCATAACATAATGCTTTATACGAGTATCTTAAAATGTTGATGAATCGTTAATGTTTTTGTTTTTTAAATGAGTTAACGAAAGTCATCAATTTTAGCCGTTTGTAACTTTTAAAAAATCTTGTCAGTTTTTAAGAAGCAATTTTTTGGTTTCTTTCTTTGATAAGTTTAGATTTATTTTAGGAAAATTTTATGTAAAAAAATCTCCAAAAACAAAAATTATATCTATTTTGAGTACTATAATTTCTTTTCCTAAAAATGAGTTTAAATTAATAGATTACCCGATATCATTTAGAGTACTAACCTCTTATTCACTATTTACTAATGAGCTTGGAAAACTGTATAATATTCAATATGAATTTCACAGAGAAAAATCTAGAGATAAATTTATCACAGACATGCACGATAATACTATGTATTTCCATTTTCTAGTAAATAGGAGAGACATAGAAACAACATTGATGCTATTTGTGATGTTAATGGAAACTGGCATAATGATAAAAATAGTATTGTAGCCTTGGTAATTACTAATTTATCTTATGTTGGTTGTTTTTCTAACCCCATGATGGATCTTTCAGTTTTTGATTGTATTCATACAATTATTATAGATTTGGATAATGTTAATTTATTAATTTTTCCTTCTACGGAAGAAATTGAATGTGTAGTAAAAGATATGTCAGCATGGAGCTCACCTGGACTTGATGGGTTTCAAGCTGGTTTCTATCAATCTCAGTGGAAGTATGTTGGTAAGGATGTCCTAGAAATGGTTCAAAGGTTTTTTAAGTCAAGTCATATGCCTAGAAGTATTAGTAAGACTTATCTGACCCCAACTCCCAAATGTAAAGACCAAAAAACTCCTGCTGATTTTAGACCCATTGGTCTATGTAATACATCATAGAAAATCATTTCTAAGATTCTAGATAATAAAATCATGTTATTATTTAAAAAGCTAATCTCACCATACCAAGCTGCTTTTGTCCCTAATAGATCTATCCATGATAATATTATTGTAGCCCATGAAATGATCCATTCTATGAAACAAAAAGATGGTATGGAACTATGGATCTTAAACTAGATTTATCCAAGGCTTTTGATTGACTTGAATGGTGTTTTCCTGTTAATGTGCTTAAAATATTTGTATTTTGTGATAATTTTTTGTAATTTGATACTCCAATGCATCTCCACAACTAGTATAAACATTAAATGGGTCTCCTTGTCAGCAATTCTCTCTTTTAGAGGTTTAAGAAAAGGAGACCCCTTTTATCCATATTTGTTCATATTATCCATGGAGTACCTTGCTATGAGTTTTCTTGTTGTTGAATCTAATAAGAATATCAATGGTGTAAAAGTTGCTAGAAGATCCCCAAGCATATCTAATCTTCTTTTTGCAGATGATATACTTATCTTCACTAAAGCATACATGCATAATATTCAAAGTATTCTAGAAATTATCAAGAACTTTGGTGCATACACTGGTCAACTTTTAAATTTTCAAAATCATGTGTCTATTTCAGTAGAAATGTTGGTCCTGGAGCTTGTGCTGATTTAACAAAAGCTCTAAATATGTTGATTGTTTGTTTCTGACTCTGATACTTATTTAAGAGCTCATCTCCTTTTGTGTCAGAATAAACAAAGATCTTTTACGAGTATTGTCCAATCTTTTGAGGCTAGACTTAATAACTGGAATAATTCCTCTCTAGCTCAAGCTGGGAGAACTACTATGATTAAGTTTGTTCTTAACTATCTACCAACTTATTAAATTGGTTATTTTAACATTCTTAATAATTTTATTTTTAAACTAGATTTTCTTCAAAGGAATTTTTGGTGGGGACACAAAGGTAATAGAGGTATTTGTTTTGTTTCTTGGTTGAGTCTTTGTGCCTCTAAATCTCTAGGGGGTCTTGCTTTTAGAAACCTTGAAAATTTTAATCAGGCTTAAGAACCAAACTAACCTGGAAAGTTTGCAATAGTGAAGGAGAGTTATGGGTTGATGTTTAAAGGCTAAATACGATTGGGATTATGATTTTCTGCATCAAGATAAACTCAAAGAAAAATGCTCATGGGTTTGGAGAGGTATCTACAAACACATTGAAAATGTCAAGTCTAATTCTTGTTGGTCTGTTAGATGTGGTACCAAGGTAAGAATTTGGTTAGATATATGGGTAATAGGATCTCAAGATCCACATGTTCTTGCTATGAGTGATACTTTTACTTCTGCTTATACTTTTGTATGTGAACTCTTCCATCATGATACTAGGCAGTGGAATGTTAATTTAATTCAGAAATTGTTCAACAATGAAACTGCTAACAAAATCATAGCCATGTATATTCCTTCATCTGGAGAAGACACTCTAATTTGGATGCCTGATACCAAAGGTTGTTTCTCTATTAAGAGTGCTTACAAAAATCTAATAAATATCAATATTCAAAATCATTCCTTTATTTCTTTTGTTCCTACTAGTGTTGGAATTACCAATGGAAAACTAAGCTCCTCATAGAACTAAGCTTTTCATATGGAAATGTCTTAGGAATATTGTTCCAACTAGAGATAAAATAGGAAGATATTTCATTGTTATTTTTGTACCACTGATCTTGAAACTATTAAAAATTTGTTGATTGAGTGCCCTTATGCTAGATCAATATGGTTAGGCTTAAAAATAATGGTCACAAATGTTACAACCATTCCTCTTTTCTTAACTGGGTGATTAGTTGTTTTAATGCAAGGGTTCATACAGGTTCAACTTCTTCCCATAAATATATTTATAACCTTTATCTGGTTATGATAACAACCTCGATGATCTGGAAGGCCAGGTGTGCTTCCATCTTCCAAGGAACTAAGCTTAATAGAAATAAAACTATTGACATAATTAAGTTACTTACGGACCAATGTTGCACAATTTTATCTCAGTCTATGTCACAACAAAATAGTAACTTAATTTCTTTGTCTCGAATTTGGGATCAACCCGTTTATGGCTACATGAAAATAAATCTAGATGCTAGCTATAAGAAAGATAATGACAAAGATAGCATTGGACTGACTGTTCATGATTTGTAGGGGAATGCTATGAAATCAAGGGATATTACATAAATGGAGGCCTAATACAGGATCATGAGGCTGAGCAGCTGGAAGCAAGCTCTCTCGTAGGCTATCTATCTAGAGCATAATAAAGTAGTATTAGAATCTTATAATGAACTTCTTATTAAGTCAATTAATGTAATACCCCTTATCCTAGACTATGTAGTCCTTAAAATTAGGCTTAGAGTAGTTATTTTTGAAGAACCAACTCTCACGTTATAGAGTTAGACTAGGTATTAGTGGGAGAGATTATAAGAATTGTTGGTTATGAGAGTGGGAAGTTAGAGTTTTGTTAGGAGAGAAGAACAAAACTAAAAGAGAAGCTGTTTTATTATTCTCCGGTTTTGGAAAACCTAGATTCTGTGAGAAAAGTGGGAGGAAGAATCAACTGGGTTGAGGAGGAAGCAGAAGGATTCGTTCTTCTCCTTATTCCGGTAGGTTCTCTAATCCTTATTCTCTTTGTGATTGATTGTTAACAGTAAGTGGAAGTCTCCCTATTTTTTCTTCTTTATAGAATCCTTTGAAATCTCAAATTCTATTATGTCTATCTTAATGTAGGAATTGCTAGTCATACTTAAATATACAGGTTTGATTACGATGATAATACGTTTTAGTAAAACTTCAGTCGGTACATAGCATATCGATTTTTTTGTTAACAGTTAATGCTTATAGTTTGCTGGGATAATGTTACTTTTGTTAACAGGCTACAGTTAGGATTAGTAGCGGTTTGAAAATGACTATAATGAGAATGATATGTTTCATACAACATCATTATGAACCTAGAGAAATGCCGACTTAATTGATAGTACATGCGTTTGCTACCTATGGTACTTGTTAAAAAGTTAGTGCAGGAGTTTGATAGTGCAGGCGTATGTTGGGTGTGATAATACAGTAAGTTAGGTTGATAGTACAGTAAGTTGATCATTGTGTAGCATGTGGACCTGGACAAGAGATTATATACATGAAATCATGTTCAAAATCTTGTAGGTATTCTGTAAATATAAGTTCTGTCATTTCTTTTAACTAGTTAACTTAGTTAGTGCATATATGATTGTTTGCATGTTAAGAATTTTGTAGTCAATTAAAGACGAGTAGCGTCTTTTATTTTAACTGACTTGGTGAGTGCAGTCATGAATGATTGAATATGCAGTCGGTTGTTTTGAATTAGGAACTTAGTTGGTATGCGAGATTAACAGAGAGTACATATTGTACAGTCGAGAGGGTACAAGTACAGTCAGATGACAATTAATAATGTGGTAATTGGGAATTATTCATTATCATTGTGTTTGAATGTTGTAATAATGCTATGCGACGATGAATATTATTATTTTAATCGGATGCGGTGGTTAGCATTTGGATTGATGTCACTTTATTGGTTATCCGGGTCCCGGGTAGGATAGTGAAAGCAACTATCAGTAGCTAAATTATTGGCGTGTGTACATTTGTTTGAGACTCGTAGTTGGTTTGACTCCCAGAATATGTTGGGCGATGACCGAGGGGTCGCCTAGAAGATATGGACCTATTATCTTGAAAGGGAGGTCGACAACACTTATCTTCCTACACACTGTAAGAAATTAAGTGGACTACGTAAGGGTCGACATGTGTCGTCGTACAGTTAGAGAACGAAACTATAGAGAGGGGAAGTCGATTAGTTTCGTGGGTGGGAAATCTGTTTTCCGTTTCTTTTATATATAATGGTTTTATGTGCCTTTGTGTTTTGTCTTGATTTTAAAAGTCTATATTTATGTTTAGGTCTTCGACCTTACTACTTTCAAAGAGGCACTCTAATAAACTATTTCTACCTGACGAAATCATTTCATGAACCTTGTTCCGCTAAATTATCCGTATAGGGCATAAGGGTGTGAGAATCTACTTTAAGTTGGGGTCTGACCCAACTTACTATTATTTTTCAGGGAACGATAGCCGCGGAGCGACCTAACTTGTAGAACGATCTTTGTCCCAGAAAGCTACATCCTTTTTCTTCAAGGTGCTTCAACGATTAATATTTTATAGCTTGTGTTTAAATCCAGACTTCTTTACTTTAAGTAAGAGACTTATCATTTAAATTAAATATCTGACCTACGAGTTGAAGATAAGTATTTTTCTAAGACTTTCTTTTATCAGATTTTTTTTATAACGCTCGTCATTTTTAAATAAGATTTTCTTTTAAACTTATTACTCTTCAAAACCCCCCACACGATAGCCGGATTGACATTTGTTGGCTTGAAGGCTAGAGTGTGCTTTTTGTCCCATGAGTAGTGCCACACTTCTATTTTAGGGAGGCCGACCTAGAATGATGAGGTGGGTGTTACAAAGTGGTATCAGAGCTTTTGGTTACGGAAAATCCCTGGGAGCGGGTGTAGGGTCTTGTTGTTTCACATAGGCAAAAATTATTTGTAGGAGCATAGTGATTTTATTTTTCTTTTGATGAAACTGTGTGTTGATTGCTCCTTGTTTTTCCTTTTTCTTCAAGAATGGATGAAGATAAGAAAAATGAGACTCAAGGTCGCGGTAGACCTAGAGGTGCTATTGGTCGAGGTCGTGGCAGAGGCCGAGGACGAGGTCGTGGTCGATATGAGAATCTTACTGAGACTTCCGTGATGAGAGTGTGGAGTATCCTCATTATGGGGAAAACCATAGTTCTAGGGATGATACGAGGTCTAGTAGTAGGACTAGGTCCTCTGGTAGTTCCAGGACGATTCGAGTTGACGGAGGTGAAGCCGAACCTCAGGTAATAACTCTAGAGAATCTCCAGACAATGATGAACAATGCGATTACAGCGATGCTAGATCAGAGGCTTGGACCACGTGAAGGAAGGGAGAATGTAGAGACTGCAACAAGGAATAAACCACTCCCCAATGAGAGACACCAAAATGGGAAGTCTTGGGTTCAGTATTACCAGGAGTTTCTGAAGATGAAACTACCTACATTCAGTGGAAAGGGAGGTGCAATCGAAGCACAACAATGGTGCAACATAATGGAAAAGATACTATCTCAATTCGACTGTTCAGAAGCATTTAAGCAGAGAATGGCTGCGTTTCAACTGGAAGAAAATGCAGCAACTTGGTGGGATTCAATGAGTAGGACCGTTAATGCCTTGGAGTGTCAGTGGGTAGAGTTCAAACAACACTTTCTTGAGAATTACTTCCCGCCTGTCGAGCGTCAGGAGATGATCAGACAATTCGAGATTATAGGACAGAGAGATGATCAGACGGTTGTAGAGTATGAGTGTGAGTTTGACCGACTTTCACTTTTTGCTGCTCACCTTATGCCTACAGAAGCAGATCGGATTGCGAGATTTTTGAGTGGAGTGAACAGTGGGATTGCTCGGCATATCATTGCAAACCCTAGCTTTGATACATATGCCAAGGTTGTGAATTGTGCTAGGGCACATTGCTTGAGGATTCAAGAGGCAAAGAAGAAGAAAGATAGCAGAGTGGATATTAAGTACAGAAAAAATGGAGAATAAGTATGGGAATGCTAGTGGTCAGAAACGTCATTTCCACCAAGGTAATCAGAATTGGAAGAAACCTCGAGCAGATGAAGGAAATAGTAATACTGGTGCCATAGAACGATCCCCTCAACCAATGAGAACCAAGGGATACATATTTCCAGGAATTATAACTTCCAAGAAAAAGGACACGAGGCTCGTGACTGTCCAAAAAAGGGCGAGACTCTAACGGAAGATGAACGACGTCAAGGACATGGTGGTTCGCAACCCTGACTTCCTCAACAATCTGGTAAGTGCAAATTTCTTTTCGAGGACGAAATTTTTTTTTTAGGGGGGAAGATTGTAATACCCCTTATCCTAGACTATGTACTCCTTAGTATTAGGCTTAGAGTAGTTATATTTGAAGAACCAACTCTCACTTTTTAGAGTTAGACTAGGTATTAGTGGGAGAGATTATAGGAATTATTTGTTATGAGAGTGGGAAGTTAGAGTTTTGTTAGGAGAGAAGAACAAAACTAAAAGAGGAGCCGTTTTATTATTCTCCGGTTTTGGAAAACCTAGATTCTGTGAGAAAAGTGGGAGGAAGAATCGACTGGGTTGAGGAGGAAGCAGAAGGATTCGTTCTTCGCCTTATTCCGGTAGGTTCTCTAATCCTTATTCTCTTTGTGATTGATTGTTAACAGTAAGTAGAAGTCTCCCTATTTTTTCTTCTTTATAGATTCCTTTGAAATCGCAAATTCTATTATGTCTATCTTAATGTAGGATTGCTAGTCATATTTAAATATATAGGTTTGATTACGATGATAATACGTTTTAGTAAAACTTCAGTCCGGTAGACATCATATCGATTTTTTTGTTAACAGTTAATGCTTATAGTTTGTGGGCTAATGTTACTTTTGTTAACATGCTACTGTTAGGATTAGTAGTGGTTTGAAAATGACTATAATGAGAATGATACGTTTCATACAGCATCATTATGAACCTAGAGAACTGCCGACTTAATTGATAGTACATGCGTTTGCTACCTATGGTACTTGTTAAAAAGTTAGTGCAGGAGTTTCATAGTGCAGGCGTTTGTTGGGTGTGATAATACAATAAGTTAGGTTGATAAGTTAGGTTGATAGTACAGTAAGTTGATCATTGTGTAGCATGTGGACCTGGACAAGAGATTATATACATGAAATCGTGTTCAAAATCCTGTACGTATTCAGTAAACATAAGTTATGTCATTTCTTTTAACTAGTTAACTTAGTTAGTGCATATATGATTGTTTGCATGTTAAGAATTCTGTAGTCAATTAAAGACGAGTAGCGTCTTTTATCTTAACTGACTTGGTGACTGCAGTCATGAATGATTGAATATGCAGTCGGTTGTTTTGAATTAGGAACTTAGTTGGTATGCGAGATTAACAGAGAGTACATATTGTACAGTCGAGAGGGTATAAGTACAGTCAGATGACAATTAATAATGTGGTAATTGGGAATTATTCATTATCATTGTGTTTGAATGTTGTAATAATGTTATGCGATGATAAATAGTATTATTTTAATCGGATGCGGTGGTTAGCATTTGGATTGATGTCGCTTTATTGGTTATCCGGGTCCCGGGTAGGATAGTGAAGGCAACTATCAGTAGCTAAATTATTGGCGTGTGTACATTTGTTTGAGACTCGTAGTTGGTTTGACTCCCAGAATATGTTGGGCGATGACCGAGGGGTCGCCTAGAAGATATGGACCTATTATCTTGAAAGGGAGGTCACAACACTTATCTTCCTACGCACTGTAAGAAATTAAGTGGACTACGTAAGGGTCGACATGTTTCGTCGTACAGTTAGAGAACGAAACTATAGAGAGGGGAAGTCGATTAGTTTCGTGGGTGGGAAATCTGTTTTCCGTTTCTTGTATATATAATGGTTTTGTGTACCTTTGTGTTTTGTCTTGATTTTAAAAGTCTATATTTATATTTAGGTCTTCGACCTTACTACTTTCAAAGAGGTACTCTTATAAACTATTTCTACCTGACGAAATCATTTCATGAACCTTGTTTCGCTAAATTATCTGTATAGGGCATAAGGGTGTGAGAATCTACTTTAAGTTGGGGTCTGACCCAACTTACTATTATTTTTCAGGGAACGGTAGCCGCGGAGCGACCTAACTTGTAGAACGATCTTTGTCCCAGAAAGCTACATTCTTTTTCTTCAAGGTGCTTAAACGATTAAATATTTTATAGCTTGTGTTTAAATCCAGACTTCTTTACTTTAAGTAAGACTCTTATCATTTAAATTAAATATCCGACCTGCGAGTCGAAGATAACTATTTTTTTAAGACTTTCTTTTATCAGACTTTTTTTTATAACGCTCGTCATTTTTAAATAAGATTTTCTTTTAAACTTATTATTCTTCAAAACCCCCCATACGATAGCCGGATTGACATTTGTTGGCTTGAAGGCTAGAGTGTGGTTTTTGTCCCATGAGTAGTGCCACACTTCTATTTTAGGGCGGCCGACCTAGAATGATGAGGTGGGGCGTTACAATTAATGAAACACTTCCAAGTATGCATTGGTTGAACCATGGTTTTATTTCAGATATCTAGTCTTCACTGCAAGATAAACATTTTTGGTCATGTAAGTTTGTCAAACTCCTTAAAAATGGCATGGGAGATAAGTTAGCTAAAAAAGCTAGAAGAGAAGAAACTAATTTTGAATTTTATGATAATTATCCTCCTGAGATCATTTCATAGATCAATGAGGATAAAGATAATGTAACCTCTATTACAGATTAATAAAATCACTTTTCAAATAAAAATATATCTCTTATTTACTATCATGTATTTCTTAATACGTGACAAAATGCATCAATGCATAGTAAAACTTCGATAAATTAATAGCCTATGGATTGCTAAATTTTATCAATATAACAAAAAATTAATATAACGAAGCATTAATTTATTAATAAATTAGTAAATTATTAAAATATCGAACCATTGTAAATTAAATTTAAATTTTAAAAATAAAATTATATGTATAAGTTAAATTCAAAGATTTCCTATAACAATAAATATGTAAGGATTTTAATTCAATTTTAATAATTTTTTAATAAAATTTTGGCATAATATAAAATAGTATAGTGCACATTATGTGTATAAATGTATATACAAATTAAGTCATCTCTATTGGCTCTACTTAATTGTTATTACTTCGGTATAAGACTTTGTGATGTAAACATACCAAAAACCTTCCGCCACTGCGAGTTCTTATTAATTGGAGTTATAGCTGTTATTCTTCAGCTATTCTTTTTTTTTCCTTACACTCTTCTTACATCTTTTATCCGTTAGTCTTAGTGTAACTAACAGAGTACATGTGTCTCTGTCTGATTAGTTCAGTGTCACTGTCTAGTGAGTGAGAGACAGCTGGTAACGGTTTCTTGAGTTACCGTCTTCTCTCTTTATGTCCCTGTCTCATATAAGTGCTATTGTAATTTTCTTCATCTCTTGTAATGAATTGATTCTAATTTTGTTATCTCTACTATGGTATTAGACTGAAAACCCTCATCTCTGGTTTCCAGGCTTGATCCTGTTTTCTTTTTCGCTGCTTAATCTCTTCATAAATTCAGTTTTTTGATTGTTTGTAGCTCAAAGTTGTTGTTTGATCTCTTATCATGATGTTTCGTCTTATTGAATCTCCAAGTTCTTCAATTACATATTTTCCTCTTCGTACTCTTTCTAATATCATTCCTATCAAACTTCAGGAAGATAATTACTTAACATGGAAGTCTCTTATTACTCCAATTCTTCATAAATTTCATGTTCTTGGTTATGTTGATGGATCAAATCCATGTCCTGCTAAGTTCATTCCATCTGGCAAAAGAACTGCTCTAACAGTTAATCAGAATTACACTACTTGGAAAAAGGAAGATACTTGTGTTCTTCTTCTTCTTAATGCCTCAATTTCTGCTACGGTTATAGTTCATGTCTCTGATTGTTCTACTTCAAAAGAATTATGGGATAATTTGAAGAAACGATTTGGTGCTTCTTCATCTTCTCATACCATTCAATTGCATACTCAACTACAAAATATGGAATTAGGATCTTCAAAGTTTCTACTTACATTTCTGAGAATGAGAAAATCTCAAATCAACTAGATGCTTGTGGATCTCGAATTTCTGATGATGAACTTTTTGTTATTGTTCTTGGTGGTCTAAGACCAGATTATCATGCTTTTGCTATATCTATTAGAATTAGATCTCCTCCTATTTTTTTTTGGTGAAATACACAGTTTGTTGTTGAGTGAGGAAATCACTCTAGCAGAAAGAAATGCTTCCCTTAGATCTGCTGCAGAATCTAAAGCTTTTCTTGTTAATTTTCGTAATTTAGACCTAATTACAACTATACTTCTCGTGGTCATGGTTGTTGATTTACTTCTAGAGGAGGATTTCATGGTACCTCAAATTCATCTTTTCGACCATCTTCATCTATTGATTCTTTCTCCCCAAGATCTACTACTCCAACTGGTAATAGAGTTATTTGTCAGATTCGCTTAAAGATTGGTCATACAGACATTGAATGTCATCAACTTATGAATTTTTCTTATCAAGGCCGTTAACCACCACAAAATCTTCAGCAATGCTTGGTAGTGCTAACATTCTTGGAGAAAATCCATGGTATATGGATTATGGTGCACCAAATCATTTGACTTACAATATGGAGGATCTTGGTGCTTCTACTTCTTATGATGGTTCTTCACAAGTTGCTACCACTAATGGAGAAGGTATGGCCATCTCTCACATTAGTAATTCTAGCTTTACTCTTCAGGTTAAGTCATTTTCGTTAAAAATATTCTTCCATGTTCCCAAATGTGCACAAAATTTGATTTATGTACATAAATTCACAAGTGAAAATAATTGCTCACTTAATTTTACTCCTTATGACTATGTTAGAAAGGATCTTCTATCTCAGAAGATATTATTCAAGGGGATCAGTAAAAGAGGACTATATCCTTTACAATGTCATGTTCAACCATCATCCACTTCACCTACTACCTCAACTGCTTTATCTTGTGTCAAGGTTTCTACTACAACTTGGCACAGAAGATTAGGACACCCTTCTTTTCATACAATGAATAAAGTTTGTAGAAATTTATCATTGCATGTTTCTCTTCATGACCCTCTTTTCTGTAATGATTGTAAGCTTGCTAGAAGCCATAAGTAACCTTCCATGATATCCAATTCTGTTAGTATTGCACCTTTGCAATTACTACATTTGGATTTTTGGGGTCCTGCACATATTGTATCTGTCTCTGGTTACAGATTTTATGTCAATATAATTGATGATTTCGGTAATTCTGTTGGATTTATCCACTTGATGCAAAATCCGATTTCAAAGTTATATTCAAGCACTTTAAGAATTTTGTTGAAAACCACTTTTCTACAAGGATTAAAATGATTAGAACAAATGGTGGTGGTGAATTTGTGAATAATGATATAGGGGAATACTTACGGGATAATGGTATTAGACATGAGCTCACATGTCCCAACACTTCTGAGCAAAATGGTATTGCAGAGTCTAAGCATAGACATCTTATAGAGATTACAAAAGCTTTTCTAAATCAGTCTGGTGTGCCTGACAAATTTTGAGTTGAAGCCTTAGCTGCAACCAATTATGTTATAAACAGATTACCTACAAGGTCTTTGAATATGATTTCTACATTTGAAGTGTTATTCAAGAAGGATCCAGACTACAATTTTCTAAGAACTTTTGGATGTTTATGCTTTCCATGGTTAAGACCCTATACAAAGAACAAATTGGAATCAAGAAGCAATGCATGTGTATTCTTGGGTTACAACAATCATCATAAGGGTTATAGATATCTAGATTTTATTACAAGGAAGATTTATGTTTCAAGGCATGTGGAATTCAATGAATTCAAATTTCCATTTATGGACAATGGACATTCTTCTACCTGTAATTTGGAAATGCCATACTCTACAATATCTTTTATGTCTTATTCAAATACTTCTCAAGATATTATTCTTCCTTCTCCTACTTCAATAATTGATACTTCAACAACTAATACTACAATAACTACATCTGAGAATGCCATTACTTCAACAACACCTGATACATCCATTGTAGATGTCCCACCTTCAGGTTCTACTACCACTCATTCTATGACTACTAGGTCCAAAAACGGAATTCTAAACCTAAGGTTCTACTTGCAACAAAGCATTTACTACATGAGGCATATATGAGCATGATTCCATCTGAAATTCAACAACTTTTGCTCAAGCTAATAAACATCCCAAATGGAAAGTTGTTCTTCATAACAAGAAAAATGCTTTGGATACTGCTGGCACATGGACTCTTGTTCCTCCTCATCCTTCTCAGAATGTTGTTGGTTGTAAGTGGGTATTTAAAATTAAAGAAAATGCAGATGATACAATTGATAGATACAAGGAAAGACTTGTTGCCAAAGGTTTCAATCAATTAGAAGGTTTCGATTATGCTGACACATTTAGCCCTGTTGTGAAACCAACCACCATTAAACTGATTATTTCTTTAGCAGTTAATGAAAATTGGTCTCTGAAACAACTTGATGTCAGTAATGCCTTTCTTCATGGCAACCTAAATGAAGATGTTTACATGACTCAACCTCCAGGATTTGTTGATGCAGCTCATCCTGACTATGTATGTAAATTGCAGAAATCATTGTATGGATTGAAGCAAGCTCCAAGAGCTTAGTATGAAAGGTTAGTGGATGCTTTGGTAGATCTTAATTTTAAACCTTTTCTAGCTGATTCTTCTTTGTTCATACATTTCTTGGATTCTCAGCTCACAATCATTTTAGTCTATATCGATGATATAATTATCACTGGTAGCTCAACTGCATTCTGCAATCAAGCTATCTCAAAATTACAAACACAATTTCCCTTAAAGAATTTAGGTGAGTTACACTATTTTCTGGGATTAGAGGTCAAAAGGTTAGACACGGTATCTTCTTATCACAAACCAATATGCACTAGAACTTCTTGAGAAAACCAACTTGGTGGGTCTCAAACCTTGTTCCACACCTTGTTCTGACTCATTCAAACTCAATCCATATGAATGTGATTCTCTTTCTAACCCAACAGAATACAGGTCTTTTGTTGGTGCACTTCAATATTTGACTTGGACCAGACCAGAAATTTGCTTTGCAGTAAATCAAGTCTGCCAATTCATGCACTCACCAACTACTTCTCATATTCAAGTTGCTAAGAGAATTTTGAGATATATAAAGGAACTTTGGGTCATGTAATTCTATTTGGTCATAGCTACACATCTTTATAAGGGTTTACAGATACATACTGGGCTGGTGATCAAATTAGCAGAAGATCCACTAGTTGTTACGATGTGTTTTTTGGATGAAATCCTATATATTGGTCCTCAAAGAAGCAATCCATTGTTGGTAGATCAAGTACTGAAGCTGAGTACAGATCTTTAGCTTTTGCAGCAGCTGAGATAGTGTGGTTATGTCAATTACTAAGGGACTTACATATCTTTGTTTCTGATCCTCCACTCATTCTATGTGACAACAAAAGTTCTATTGCCTTAGAATCTAACCTTATCTTCCATAGCAGGATGAAACACTTGGCAATAGATTTTTATTTTGTCAGAGAACTGGTTGACAACAAGTCCCTGCAAGTTCAGTACATATCTACAGATACTCAAGTTGCTGACATTTTCACAAAGGATCTTTCTACTCCAAGATTTGAACTTCTGAAAGACAAGCTCAAGGTGTTGATGCCCCTTGTCCTTGATGGAGGAGGTTAATAGTAGTTATAACTATTATTCTTCAGCTATTCTTTGTACTATTTTTCCTTACACTCTTCTTACATATTTTATCCGTTAGTCTTAGTGTAACTAACAGAGTACATGTGTCTCTGTCTGATGAGTTCAGTGTCACTGTTTAGTGAGTGAGAGACAGCTGGTAATGGTTTCTTGAGTTACCATCTTCTCTGTTTTATGTCTCTGTCTCATATAAGTACTATTGTAATTTTCTTCATCTCTTGTAATGAATTCATTCTGATTTTGTTATCTCTACTATTTATCACAATTTTCATAGTTACGCGCATCAAAGACTTGCTAAAAATAATGTGTTCTTCTTCAACCTAATATGCATCAATTGTTGGTTCATCCATTGCCACTGTTTCATCAAAGTATGTCCTTTCACATTCTATTATCTTCCACTCTAAATTTCTCACACTTATTATCATTGTCAACTCTGAACCCCTTCCTATACTATACTAAAATCATAATAGGTTGTAATGACCCGACCTTCCACCGATACGGTCCCCACTTAGCCACTGCGATCATCCGGCAGTGTGGGGTTTTCTACGGGCACCGCTGCGGTCATCCAGCAGCAGCTTCCCGGGAGGTCACCCATCCCTGGATTACTCCCGCCCGAGCACGCTTAACTGCAGAGCTTTTTACCAACTCTGAGCCAGTTATGCTGGAAAAGCCTCGGTGTTAGGAAAGGACAAACCATTACCTATATTCCATTCGGCGAACCCTACCTGCCGAATTGGAGTATTACATAGGCTAAAGTCTGTAAAATATAGTATACATGTTATATATTAAAAGAAAAGAGTTCAACATTGGGTCCATCACTCCCATGTGAAAATGAACACCCCAATTTTCGGTAGTCTTCATCTTTTTGCCGTCAACCCTCTTTATCTTTTCTTCGCCCTTTGTTTACCTTGTCATTTTTTTCTTCTCTTGAATAATGGTTTAGTATTTCCAAAAAAATTGAAGTAAGTGAATTGGGTTAATGGATAGGTGAATGATTGTTCTGTGACCCAAGTATAGACGTTTTAGTTGAACTTGACCTTTCATCGTACCTCCAGGGTAAGATGGCAACGAGGAGTTTGATGAGTGTTAAGACTTATTCTAAATCGCTTATGACCCAACAAATTCATTGGTAAAAACTTTAGTGTTTAATGGGTGGTTTTTTGTATTTTTCTGAAGTCATTACGTGATTTACTTATGTATCTACGTTACTAAATTCTTTAATATAACATGGAAAATAAATTACCATACAAACTGTGTTTGTTGATTTAAGGACGACTACATCTGGGAAGAAAAAAAATATGAAAGAAATGATTGTACATTTAGGAACAAAAATAATTATCACTCAAACACCAAATACTGGTAATTAATAAAGACAAAGATCACGTAAAATACTGAACACATAGTACTTACATAAAATTGATGTCAGTGCCGTTACGACACAGGTTAAGCTAATTTAAATATTAGTTAGACCCTATTAAAAACTAATTTTTATTATCTTATAGATTTAGTGGAGTTATCCATTTAGTACACTGGTTTAAATCAGAATAGATAAAAAATATTATTTGATCAAAATTATTAATTTATCATAGATTATTTTATCAAAATTCTATTGTATTATTTATTTTGTTTTTTTGTACTATGTCATTTTTGGATTGGATTCTTTACATGGTAAGCAACATACTGATTTAGGAGACTTACAGCCGCATACCACGATATCCCACGCATAGGGTTATGTGGTTTAGGTTGCTTCATCGCAGTGGAAACATCTAACGGACATAACTAGAACCGGGATCACGTAAGACCGTCGTGTGACTTTATACTAATTCCTTGGAACATTGCTCTTTATTGTTGGGAGTGTAAATCTAGTTACATGGTTATGGGTTTTCATTTATTAAGTTCAATATTCAAACAATTGGGTCATTACTTGGAAGAACAATCAGACAGTTCTTTTCAAAAGAAAAAGGAAAACTGGGATTTTGGTTTTATGTAAGGATTAAATAAATTTAGTTGTTGACATGACTAGAAAACACAAACACAAAAGTTCGTACAAACTTTGTAGACCCAATAAAATCTGTTTCCACTCTGTCCCTAACTCGTGCAAAAGTGTAGTTGTCTACTAAATTTTCAATGTCACTGATAGTACATTGTAATGAGAGAAGAAGTTTGTTTATTTTGTTTTTTCGAGAAAAACAAATTTCGTTCAAACTTAAACATATTTTACGTGTTACAAGCTGTTGCAGTACAGAGTATATACTTTTAACGCATCAGAAACAAAATAACAGGAAATATTGTTAGATTGTTCTTCTAGGAAGAACGTTTAATTGGGTATATCCTAGCAAATAGGGGATACTTTACGTTAAAACATATTAGGTATATGGATAAGGGATATATAAAATAATTAGAAAAACAAAATTATTTTTTAAAGTCGGTATGATTTTTATCCATAAAGACCATGCCGACAGTAAACATAATATTTCAATTGTCGACATGGTCTTCAGTTGGCGACAATGCCGACAGTTCAAAGTCGATATGGATATTGGATGAACATTATGTCGATTCTGGATAATTTTTAGGTTTTATCTCTGTTTTTTTCTTCAAAAAAATAACTAACACACTCTACAATCAATAACTATAATCTACTCCCTCCGTTCAAGTTATATAGGCGGAGAACATATTTTTGCTTGTCCAAGTAGATAGGTGGAGTTCATATTTCAAGATTATTTTTGACATATATGCCCTTATTAATGTTGCATGGATATCACCAGAATTAACTTGATGTTTCTAGCATTGGAAATATAAGAAGGGGTAAAACAAGAAACTAATTTTTATAAAATCAATATTTTTTCTTAATCTAAGATATTTGGATTTTCCGCCTATATATCTTGGACGGAGGGAGTATATATTAATCTCACTAATCTAAGTTTAATATAATCTAACAACTAATGCATATGATTATCAATCTATTAATCAAGGACTAATTTAGGTATTACGAAAAAGTTAAGATAAGGGAAAACACTTCAAAATGTCCTTATTTTTTTTTGTTTGGTATCCTCTAATTTATGAGGGTATCCCCCAATTATTCTATCTTAAGGAAAGGCTAAACATGCAGTCGGTATTTCAACACAAGATGATTGCGAGATGCCAGAGATCTTGATCTTCTTTGCGAGTAGGTTGGCTGAGTTACTGCCTTTTCTATAAATGGACTTGAATCCAAAGAACTTACTAATATCATCAATGATCCTTTTAACCTCATTTAATATCTTTTGTGTGCAAAAAAATGGAACATCAGTAATATCAGTCTTTTGTGATCTCCTTCTAGAGAAAAATTTGATAAGGCTTTTTCTCTCGTCCATTTAACTTTTTCGAAAATAGTTATTGTTTCAACCTCTTCTACTGAAAAAGTTTGATAAGTTCTTTTCCTTGGTCCTTGGAAACATGTAGAGTTACGAATAATCAACCAAAAACCAGTATCAATAACAGTTGATATTCGTGCAACATCCATGTTGATCTCAGTAGAATCCCCTACAAGTCTTGTAATACCCCGATTCGGTAGGTAGGGTTCGCCGAACGAAATATAAGTAATGGTTTGTGTTTTCCTAACACCGAGGCCTTTTTAGCACAGTTTGCTTCAGAGTTGGCAAAAAGCTCCGCAGTTAAGCGTGCTCGGGCGAGAGTAATCCAGAGATGAGTGACCTCCTTGGAAGTTGTTGTTGGATGACCGCAGCGGTACCCTGATAAGTGCATATTTTACACATTTAAAATGTCAATTTTATGCAAGTATTTGCTAGGTTTCTCGTGAATTATTGTATTTTACGTTTGTTTTTGTTTAGTTATCTTTTATTAGGTGGAATTATCCAAAAGAAGTGCTAAAAGTGAAGAAGAGATAAAGTCCAGGTGAAACTCGTCCAAATCCAGGATTTCTTGTCATCATGTCGTAGAGGACGACGAAACGAAGCCAACATCGAAAGAATGAAGTCATTCCGACTTCGTATGGAGAAGTTATGAGAAAACGAGAACTAAGGGTAAAAAGTCACTTCAAGGGCAACTACTATTGGCATCCCATCATACGTTAAGGCAGACATGTTTAAAGGAAACCACTAAAGGCACCAGACAAGGTTACTCATGGCAGCCGCATTTTGAATAGTTATAATGGCACCGGCCATTCTTCTCAGGGTACCCCATCTTCTTCCCCAAACCCAAACTCGAGGAAATTAGGTTTCTTCTCTGTATGTGGAGTTTATGCTGTTAATGAAGAGAATGACAATGAGTTAACAATGGCTGAAGCTCGAGATGGCAGTTGATGATGAGATTCATGGCAGAAAAGGTGAAGTTGTGGACGACAGTGAGATGGACGTGATGATGCTTCTGCGATTGATGGAGATCGTTGCTGCTGGTAGTTGGGGAGCTCGTGATGATTGATTACGATCACTAATGAAGATGGAGAAGAGGTGTTTTCTGTCACAGATGAATGAATGAATGAAAGAGCTCGAGTGTATTGAGTGGTGGCAGTGAAGATTAGTAAGACTCAAAGTCAGTCGATGATGCTGCTTTGATGATGGCAGTGAGGCAGTTCGAAGGGTGATGATGATTTATGCATCAAGAGGAGTTTCTGTTGAGATCATGGAAGTAATGAACATGATGTTGGTGTTCGATGACAATTAATGACATGCTAGGGCAGAGAGATATGGCTCGAGAGATTAATGGTTGATCGAGATGGAGTTTGTAAAGAGTTTAATGGCAGCAACGATGGCTTGGAAGGAGTAATGGTGGATGAAGTTGAGATCGCGAGAGATAGTGGAGGTGTCGATGGTAACTGAAGGCAGTAAAGGAAAGGGTTAATTGGGAATATGTCCTAGATTTACTAATCTGTTTTGGGATCTATTCCATAACAGAAAATATTAAGGAATTTATCCCACAAACAGAAAAAAAAAACGTTAAATGGTTAATATCCAGGTGTGCTCAATTTTACACTTCTACGATTAATCTGTTGAACCCACTCTTTTACCCATCTGATTCCTTTTCATGGCATCATTCTTCTCTGTTTTATCTCTATCTTTCTCTCAACAGCTTCTAAAACAGCACAGACTCACGAACTCATCTTTCACAGCCAAACCACATGGAAGAAAATCATTCTCTACCTCCATCAGCTTAAAGGCCACAACGACCCCATTTTCCATCTCATCTCATCTCATCTTTTTTGTTTTGCCTTGTTGAAGTTATTATCCAAATTACTTAGTAATTTCATTGTTCCCATCATAATCCTTGGCAGAGAACACAAATTCCATTGCCACTCAAACGAACAAACTCACCTCTTACCCAATTTCCGTCTCCACAGTTACATCTCTTCTCGCAGACTAAAGAAATTTGTCCAATTGTATCTCTCGATAGTGAAATCAACTTAAAACAATAGCTAGCACTCTCGCTCTCCATCGTTGCCTTCATCTGACCCTGTACTAGCCATAAACCATGAGTAGCAGCTAAACTTTAGAAAAATAATAAAGCCGTCATTCAGACATTTTTACAACCGCCTTGCATACACAACCTGATGGTGTAGTTGTGCATCAAGAAATCCATTTATCTATCTCTCAAATTCTTGTAAGATTAATTCATACACAACACATTCAACAAATCCTCCATTCAATCATATTCAGACTTCACTACATTTGAACCCATATCATGTTCTCTGTGTCATCTCCTCTGCCAACACAAACTGAACCAGCAGTTCTAACTCAAAACCCAGGTACCCATCTCTGAATTAAACAATGAAACCCAAATCCTTTACATACCCATTTCAGCTTGAGCTCTGTCTCTGACATCTCCTTCGTGTTTTATCAACAACAGAATGACCTCAATACCAAGCCAAACTCTCTAGATCTGAGTACCCATACTTTGTGTTCTTCTTGACATTTGAATTCCGCTTCTACTTCACCACTCGAACCTAGACAATCCCTGGCTTCATCTTCTATTCTTCTCAAACCATTAGTGACCTCACTTCATTCTTCCTTCTCTGCAATTTAAACTTCAATAGTTTATGTTCTTATCAGAGAAAAGGGAGAAGAAATCAGTTCTTGGGGAATCATGATGTGGTGCTACTGTAGTCAAGAAATAGAGATGATGGGTGTATGGATAGATCTGAAACCTTGATGGATATGAGAAGGCAAAGACGAGTCTCATGGGTTCGAGACAAAGATGATTTTTTCGATGGTAACGCCGTGAAGAACTAGATGTGGAATAGAAGATGACTTTGTTGATCGACTTGAGTTGAAATTGGAGAATTGAACAGGAAACTGATGATGGGTTTGTTGCCAGAAAATAAAATTGAGTTGAAGGTTATGAACGAGAAGGGAGGAGAAGAAAAATTGATGTTACCATCTATTCGAGTGAATGAAATGATTTGTGGGTCTGTGTTCGAGTGGATGGGTCTGCGATGGAATTGAAGTGATTCAGGAGAGTAGTCAGGTTTGCTTTGGAGGAGATGGGATGGAGAAGAGAGGGAACTAAAGGGTATTTTTGAGTAAGGGTATAACTGTCTGAAAATGATATGTGTAAAAATACACATGTGCTTTTAACGGATAAAATGGATGGATGGAATATATCCCTTAATTGCTAGCGTTATGGGACAAATCCCTTAATTGCTAGTTCAAATCTGGGATATATTTCCAATTTTCCCTAAAGGAAATTGATGGTTTTAATGGGCTCAAGATGTTGCCAGCAACGGGAAAGAATAAAGTGGATGCTTTGAGGCTGTAGCTCGACAGAACAAGGGTAGAGAAAGGAAGGTGAGTGTTGGCAGTAAGCTTGAGTATGTAATTTGATATGATAGTCGATGGTGAAGGTCAGTCAGAGAAGAGACAGTGTGGCAAAGGTCGAGAGAGAAGTCAAGGAAGAGAATTTAAGTGAGTTATATTTTTGAATGAAGAAGAGTTAGGATCTAACTCAGGCGTGTGAGATATTTTAGGTAAGAACTAAAGAGTAAGAGCTGTAATCCAAGTTTTCTTCAGAAGTTTAGTTAGTCGGTGGTTTATCAAGAGTTTTACTTGGTTAGAACTCTGAGAAGAGGCGTTGACTTGGTATCTATACTAAAAACAGTGTCGTGAGTACTCTTCACATATACCCTCTACTGACTGTTCCACCTCCATCAAAGAGGATCTTTTGCTCCTCTCGAACCCCTTACACCATCACGCATATTTTCCAGCTTCACAGATGCGGTACAAACTCTCTCCAACATTCACAATTTTCATATCAAGCTACATCCACCACTAGTTCATTCCATCAAGTCAACAGTACAAGTGGAACAAGTCGGGCCGTCTTTGGTGTTTTGGGTTTGAGTTCTAGTTTGAGTTTTTTTTTCTTTATATTTTTTTTCAAAAACTCCGTTATTATAAGTAGCTAATCTTTTAATTGATTATGGATGATTTTAATATTCTGGACGTGAAACTTTATTAGTTATATGAAATTATTTGGAGTTTTTATCATTATCGTTTGTTTTCACTACATTTAGGGTTTATTATTGATTTCTACATTGTTTAAGTATACAATTGGATTATTCTATTGATCATTCTAATGCTAATAAAAAGTGGCGCGATCAGTAATTATCGAGCATCTCATACACAAGTATAAACATGAGACCTTGCAGAGGGATTCTGTGAAACAATTGTGTGTGAAGATAACACCAGTAAGTGAACCGAGCGCACTGAGTTTAACTGCTGGGACCAAACCTAAATTCACAAACCTTAAAATGTTTGATTGAGTTACATCTTGTCAGCGAACCTCAAGGTGGATCAGTTGGATAGAATCCGGTGACTAAGCGTACATATTATCCGGTGATATAAGGTGTTTTGGGGATAGCTAAGCGTACCTGCTATTCTACGGTTGGTGATGAATGATTCTGACGAAAGATAGATAAGTATACTTCAGTCAACTTTTGGTAACGACGAAGGACTCCCTAATCTTCTTTTCTTCATATTATTATTTTTTTAATTGTTTTAAACAACCAACCCTCTTTTTAGTGTTTATTCTAGCTTTGCTAATCTAAATAACATCTCAATTACACAGCTCTTTATGGGAACGATCATAACTACCGCTATATTACTAGTTAGTGGGAAATATCTTAAGTAATTTGTTGCACTTACGACACGCATCATGCCTGTTGAAAACCCACATTGTCGAATGAGCGCAGTTGCTAAGTGGGGACAATATCAGTGGAGGGTCGGGTCATTACAAAAATGGTACCAGAGCTAACAACGGATCACCTGCCGAGGGTGAGATTGTATGCTGAAATAGGTGTGCCAGGTACTGTCTCATGAGTGGCAGGGAACGTCGGAGATCTGGGATTGAGTATATTCTGGAGCCGAGAACGGATCCAATTTAAGGTGGTGGTATTGTAATACCCCGATTTGGTAGGTAGGGTTCACCGAATGGAATATAGTAATGCTTTGTCCTTTCCTAACACCGGAGGCTTTTCAGCACAGTTGGCTCCAGAGTTGGCAAAAAGCTCTACAGTTAAGCGTGCTCGGGCGGGAGTAATCCAGGGATCGGTAACCTCCCGGGAAGTTGCTGCTAGATGACCGCAGCTGTGCCCGTTGAAAACTCTACACTGTCGAATGACCGCAGTGGCTAACTGGGAACTGTATCGGTGGAGGGTTAGGGCATTACAACTCTTATCCATTATCTACTGGCTATAGATAGGATACTACTTAGAATAATCATAACAGAATTAGGAGTCGCAACAAACCTAGATGGAGTTCGTATTTAAGGAATTTTTGAATTTGGATAGACATGTTCAAAAATAACATTATAATAGAGGATGAAAAACTATAAGAGATGTTGTACTTCCAACTTCAAGGTCCTAAAATATTTCTTTTAGACAATTATTTCGATCCTCCCAATCAAAATGGCGATTACAATGGGTATGTGAAACAATGCTTAATACAATTAAATCCCTGCAACAACGTAATTTGAATTCAAGGTTTGTACCCATTGATCCAACCAAGAACACACTATATATATAAGAAAGTTTTGATAATGCTTAGAAGATAGAAAACATATAGTCTTTATGATGTGATTGAATGGGAAAACATCTTCGCTACTTATTGGAAAAATCATGTCCACTCGTGATAGATACATTTTTTTGTCTGATTTGATCTCAATTCTCTATTTTGTTAGTGCTAATTTTTGTACATATTTGATAATATTGGCTATTTTTGCAGTTTTTAGGAAATAAAGCTCGATGGACTAAAATGCGGAATTCTGCTCGTAAAATGGAGGAAATGAAGTGATTTATAATAGGCTAGGCCCAAAAGGAAGAACATGAAGAATTATTTCATTGGTCTAATTATTTGGATATGGGAGTGTGGTAAACATGCCAAGGAGTGTGTAGAAAATATGGAGTCCATTTATTCACAAATATGGCTAATTATGTCGACATCATTTACAAGATATTAAAAAGATATTTGGATATATTTTGTTTATAATGAAGAAAATAAAAGTGTTAGGTAAGAAATCTACATGGAGTAATTGATGAGAATTAAATATATGAAGAATATGGAAAGAATATTATTCTTTATGGTTGGAGTTAAAAAGAATAAATAATTCCCAAATAAAGAAAATTATAACCGCATGAGAATTATATTATTTGACGCATGATACATTTTTATTGGAGGATTTTGCATTGTCCTGACATGTGGCGCATTTTCATTGAGGCGATGATGTGGTAGTGGGAAATAGAAAAGGAAAGTGGTTTCCTTTGAAAGATATAAATACGCCATGAATACAAGGAAAAATGGGGGAGTCTAGTAGCCAGGACCACGAACAACTAGCTTATGATTTAATTTCTTCTTTTCTTTATTATTTTTTATTTTCATTTTTTGTAATAATGGAGAGTTAAACACCATCAGGAAGCCATATTTCACAATTGTGTGGTAAATATATTTAATTCTTTTATGACTTTTGCTTTAATTAAAATTGAATTATGGTTTTTACTAATTAGGTGTGATCTTGTTTGATGGTGTATGCTTAGTCTAAAGTAATTTTGATGCGCTATTCTTATGATTTACATTTAATATTTTAAAAATCCACTTGGCAAAGAATTAGAGTCAATATTTCTATTTTATGAGCTATAATTTTCTAGAATTAATATATAAATCACATGAATATGAAGAATGCTGGACTCCTGAGTCCCAGTATCTCTCGATATTTTTATAATCTTTTAATTATTTGCTAGCTAAATTAGAATTTAGGACCAAGTATGAGTGGACGATACTTTTCTTACCATTTCTACAAACCACATCAATTTTTGGCGCAGCTGACGCGGATATGTTTTTAGGTTTAGAATTTTAGATTTTTTTTAGGTTTAGTTTTAGTTTTTAGTAGTATTTTATTTTTTAATTTTAGATTTAGATTTTTATTATTTATTTATTTTTCTATTTTTACGTCTTTGGGTATTCTTGTTTTTTGTGTTCAGGTTTTACTTGAAACTAAAGGTGAAAAGTTGGACTTTCCTACAAAAGTGCAGAAAACCAAAGATTTTATTTCTTTTTGTTAGTTTTTCTTTTCCTTATTTCTTTTTTGGACTTCTATATTTTTTTTTCTTGCTTGTTTATTTTTAGTATTTTGTTTTCTATATATATATATAAAAAGAAACACAAGTGCACACACTAATTGCATCTTCCGACACCGATTTTAGGAAAAACACGTGGGATAGTAAGCTGAACCCTTTGGGCGTTATCAGCTGAGCCACCACGAGCCTTAGCCCTATACCTTTGACCAGTCTTTAACTGTAGGTATATGCTGCTAAGGTAACCTGAGCCTACCTATTTAAGTCGAACCCGCATTTCCACGTGCACTTTAAAAAAAATGTCGAACTGGTATTATGAGGACCAATTAAATGAATATCAACTTGAATTTCAAAATGGGCATTATCCGTATTATGACTCTAATGTAAATAGTACTTGGGACCACTACCATTCTTCTGAAGCTTACGGTTCATACCATAGTGATCCCAATTACTATTTGCACGCTCACTAGTCGTACGAACGGGTAAATGAGCAATACTATAATGATCATAATGTGTGTTCTCCATCTTTTGAAGATCTAATGAAGTAGTAACTGAGTCGACACGTAGGATTGACATTTTAATGAAGGAATTTTATGAAGAGTCATTACATCAGAATAAAGAACTTGCATCTTTAGAAACCTCTCTCAGTGAACTTAATACACGTTTAAATGAAAATGAAGAAAAAGAAATACGGCTAGCTGCTAATATTGCTCCAAATGAATGTAATTACAAAAATAGTGTTTCCAATTTTACCCTTGATAATAATGACAAATATTTACCTAATCTAGAGGATGAGGTTAGAATTGAAAACACTACTTATTCAAATAAGGTTCAATCATCTTCATATCATTATGATGATGAGGATAATAATGATGAAGAATATGAAGTTCGTAGTCATGATGATCGGGAAATTTTTACACCAGTTGAGCTTCATGATAATAATGATGTTTCTAGTTCTAATCCTAATAATGTTGATAATAATTTACCTATTCAAGATGAAAATGATTCAACTGGAGATATCATTGTTTGTCTTGAGACTAGTAATTTAAAGTCGAACGATTCAAAAATAATAGTTTCCGATGAAGATGATAGACTCATAGAGATTTTAATTATGAGTGAGGATATTGTCATAAACTGTAGGACTAATCATGATCCTTTACAAAGCACTGTATTTAACAATCCATTATATGAATGTGATGAACCTCTTGGGATCACTGATTTAGAAAAAGAGGATTTTAGGAACACCTTGGATAACCATTGTATGGTTTTGATGATGATGTTATTTTGGATCATTTGGATAACCAGTCCTCAGAAGAATCTGAGAGTAATATCCACCCTAAGTTTGGGGGTACCGATGATTCTTGTGATTTTCAAGTATCCCTGCTTAAAGTCACTCACTTGAGACTTGACATATGTGCCTCTACAATTTTAAGAGATTATCTTCATACACTTTTCCCCGAGCCTGATTTTTTTTCCAGAATGAAATTCAGTCGTCAGAAACCCATCATCCTGTTGATGTGGTTTACCCTGATCATAATATCATCATTGACTTTGTTTTCCCACCAAATACTTTTCTACCAAATGTGGGAACATCTGAACTTCATATGTGTCAGTTCGTAAACTTTGGAACTAAACATGAATATTTTAGGAAATCTGAATCGACACATTTTCATGAGAATGACCACCACTCTATTATATTCCATTGTGGTCAACTTTGTGAGTCAAATCCGATTGACTTTAAGGATCCATAATTATTTCGATTGTTGTTATATGATTCGTGAGTTTTGATTAATCCTTTCTTGGTCTGGCTGAAGACTATAAACTTAACTCTCTATGGAAGGCAACCCATATGCTTTTGGTACACGGTGCTGGTAATATCTTTCCCTATCTCTTTACTTTGATCACTATTAATCTTTGTTCATGCTCTCATTCATTTATATTTAGAACATCGAGGACTATGTTCAATTTAAGTTTGGGGGTAAAGGAGAAAAAAAATTGAAAAATTGAAAATTTAGTTGTACCAAAAACTCCAAAATTGAGAAACTTGTGAACAATTTAGGATGACACTAACCATTCTAGGTAGATGGAAACAAAATTCTTTTCTATAGGAGTTGGTGTGCCCAGCTAAATGGTCTATTCATAAAAGGACAGAGCTAAGGTGTTAGAAATAACATGATAGTCGTCACCATATCTCGGAGTCGTCACCATATCACAATATGTTTTTATTTTTTTCATTTTATTGTGTTTCTCTAAGTGATTTGGTGGGGCACTAGTTTCGCCTTGTTGTCGCCGCTAGGGTAAAGTAGAGTGATTGAGATCAAGCCCTATTATTTTAATTGAACATGACCAATAACTTATTAAAAAAAATAAATTAAAACTTGGATATCAATATGTGTGTGTTCTTCCTTTCTCTGTCGTCTAAGCAAGCGTGGAACGCAGGATCCGTGAGAACTATCATGTAATCTGCTGACAAGGAGCATGCGCTTAGATTCAAAAGATCTAACCATGTTGTGAACAACAAAAAAATTTGTATATATTCAATAAATCGACCGCTGGGGCCCTTGTATATACCAGATGAGTTGATACTAGAATTAAGTTTCAGACCGGTGGGTGCGTATCTCAATCCATTAAGGTTCATCTTGATGCTGATGATCATATAGATATTATGGGAAACACCATTCACCTTAGTCAACATGCGCACAATTCTATCTCCATATCCATCTTCTTAGTTTATTCATATGATTGTGGTTTGTTAGATTCCGGGTATCGTGGTCCATTGTACAACTTTCTATGTAGTGCTTTCTTTTTTCTTATATATGAATTTCAGTACGCTGAGTGCAAATTCGTGTACAACAATTGGATTCAAAGCAGGATGCTCCTTTTCCTAGTTAGGAGTAGGACCCGAGGCAGTACGAGCTACTTCGACTAGAAAACCACTTTATTCGCGAAAGAAAAAAAATTTCTCCCATAGCCAAAGAAATTTGTAGCCAACTAAATAGCATGTTTAGTGTCTACCCTCAATCATTCACAAGTAGATAGAGTTTTGAGTAAAAGTTTTACGGGTACACCTCTTGTAAACCCTCACGAGACTAAAACTTGCCCGACAGGGACACCTATGGGTTCAAAGACTTATTGCACCCCCTAAGTGCAATCGCGATGCCTGCGAAAGTGAGTTAGGATTTTTATTTTCTAGATTAGATTTGCTCGAGGACTAGGAAATAATAAGTTTGAGGGTATTTGATAGATACATTTTTATGTCTGATTTGATCTCAATTCTCTATTTTGTTAGTGCTCATTTTTGTACATATTTGATAATTTTGGTTATTTTTATAATTTTTAGGAAATAAAGCTCGATGGACTAAAATGCGGAATTCTTCTCATAAAATGGAGGAAATAAAGTGATTTATAATAGGCTAGGCCCGAAAGGAAGAACATGGAGAATTATTTCATTGGTCCAATTATTTGGATATGGGAGTGTGGTAAACATGCCAAGGCGTGTGTAGAAATTGTGGAGCCCATTTATTCATAAATATGGCTAATTATGTCGACTTCATTTACAATATATTAAAAGGATATTTGGAGATATTTTGTTTATAATGAAGAAAATAAAAGTGTTAGGTAAAAGATCTACATGGAGTAATTGATGAGAATTAAATATATGAAGAGTATGGAAAGAATATTATTCTTTATGGTTGAAATTAATAAGAATAAATAATTCTCAAATAAAGAAAATTATAACTGTATGAGAATTATATTATTTGACGCGGGGCGCATTCTTATTGGAGGATTTTGCATTTTCCTGACATGTGACGCATTCTCATTGGACGATGATGTAGTAGTAGTGGGAAATAGAAAAGGAAAGTGGTTTCCTTTGAAAGATATAAATACGCCATGGATACAAGGAAATATGGGGGAGTCTGGTAGTCAGAACCAAGAGCAACTAGCTTAGGATTTAATTTATTCTTTTCTTTATTTTTTTTAGTTTTCATTTTTGTAATAATGGAGAGTTAAACCCCATTAGGAGCCATATTTCACAATTGTGTGGTAAATATATTCAATTCTTTTATGACTTTTGCTTTAATTTAAATAGAATTATGATTTTTACTAATTAGGTGTGATTTTGTTTTATGGTGTGTACTTAGTCGAAAGTACTTCTGATGCGGTATGCTTATGATTTACATTTAATATCTTAAGAATCTACTTTCATGAAAGAATTAGAGTCAACATTTATATTTTATGAGATATAATTGTCTGGAATTAATATATAAATCACATGAATATGAAGAATACTGGACTCCTGAGTCCCAGTATCTCTCGATATTTTTATAATCTTTTAATTATTTGCTAGCTAAATTAGAATTTAGGTCAAAAATCTTTCTTCACAAGTCCGAGTGAACGATACTTTTCTTACCACTTCTACAAACCACATCAACTAAAGATGCCTCTTCATCTGCAACAGACACTTCCAAGAGGCACCAATGGTGGATTATGGGAGGAGATACGTCTGTTCAATGGTGGAAGCGTCTGCAATAGACACTTCCAAAGGAAAGACGTTTTCTCGCACTCTGCTAGGGTGTGCTGCCCCCTAGACCTCCGCGAGCCCAGAAGGGTGGCGGGAGGGCATAGGAACCCCCGTCGTAGCGCCAAATAAAAAAGCAACACTTTTGAAAATATCCAACATTCCCTCCTATTTTCAAAAAAAAAATAAAGTAAATTAAAAAACTTTTGAATTAAAGTGGTTGTATCACTCAACTGACTTGCTACGTAACCGAGTGGATCAAGCCAACGCAGCTCAAGCTAAATTGAGACAAAGCATCATCGTAGAGATAGATACATAAATGATAGGTATATTTTGGATTTGAATCTTCATATAGTGTAAGAAATTCAGAGCCTTATCGAGGTTCTATGGTGAAACAAGTTTGAACCAAACGCCCATAGCAATAAAACAGAATCTCCACACATATTGATTCTGGAGAATCGTTTGTTCTATAACTTAGCATATTAATGGCCATATGCTTATATCCTGGATAAATGTGTCTTCTTTACTTAACGATTTTCTTCTTTTAGGAAACAACCTGATTTTCATACTCATATAGGTAAGTCTCTAAGGTGTGTCTGCGAAACACATTTAAAAAACTATATACTTATTAAAGATTGACGTACATCCTCATTCTTGCAGTTTTACAACACTAATTAGAAATGAGAAGTTTTATATTAGTGCACCATAATCACTTCCATAACTTGTTGGTACCATTGAACCTTGTTTATCTTTTTCAAAACATAGGTTGGGTTTCTGTTATGGGAAATCAACCTTATTACACAGACCTTAGTCCTATTTTTTTATACTTTATTGAAACCACTGCATTTGGGAGACTTCTCGCAAATGGGTCTGCCAAGTTCTTCTTTGTTTCAATATAGTTAACTGTAACTATTCCTCTCTTGAGTAGTTATCTTACCATTTGATGTCGAAAACTTGCATGTCTAGACTTTCCATTATGAATCTTATTAGAGACGTTAAATATGGTAGCTTGATTGTGACAATTAATCAAGACTGCTGGAAATGGCTTCTTCCGAAGTGGGATCTCTGTAAGTAAGTTCCTAAGCAATTTCGCCTTCTTACATGCATCAGCTAAGGCAATTAATTCTGAAAGTATTTTTGAATCATAAATACAGGTATGATTCTTGGAACTCCAAGAAACATCAATACCTCATAATGTAAATATCCATCTAGATGTAGACTTCGACTTGGATTTTACATTGTTCCAGTTAGCATCATTGTACCTTCTAATATAGCGGGATATCCTTGGTAATCAAACCCAAGTCAATGGTTCCTTTCAAGAAATCCGTCACTCTTGAAACTTCTCTCCGGTATTCAACTCTTGGATACTTGAGAAACAACATAATATTTCCACAGCTTAGCCTATGTCCGGTCTTGCGGAATGTATATCATACATAAGACTTTCAATAATATTGGAATACTTAAGTTGTGCATGAGGGCGTCCAATATTCTTCATTAACTTGATATTATTATCTAAATGATTAGGGGATGGTTTGCCATCAAAGTGACCATACTTCTTGATAAATTTCTCAACGTAAAGAGATTGGGTTAAAACAAAGTCATTTCCCTTTCACAGAATTTTAATTCCTAAGATCACATCAACTTCTCCTAAATCTTTCATATTAAAGTTAGAACTAAGAAACTTCTTTGTTTCTTCCATGCGAGATATGTGAGCTCTAAAAGTAAGCATATCATCAACATGCAAACAAAGAATTACACATCTAAATTATTATGCTTACTATAAATACACTTGTCAGCATCATTAACAACAAAACCATATGACAAAGCTACTTTGTCAAACTTCTCATGAAATTGCATGGGAGCTTGCTTCAAGCCATAAAAATAGATTTTACTAACTTACAAACCTTTTTTTTCAATCTTTGCCTGGTAATATGAAATCTTCAGGTTGTTCCATATATATATATATATATCTCTTCTTCTAAATAACCATTTCGAGAAGCAGTTTTGACATCCATTTGATGTATAGTTAACTTGTGAATAATTGCAAGTGTTAAACAACGAATAGATGAGATGCGAGCAACATGAGCATATGTATAGAAGTAATCAATTCCATATTTTTATTTATAACCCTTAGTAACCAATCTTTCTTTAAACATATCAATGGAACAATCAACATTTAATTTTCACTTTAGTATCAATTCACATCCTATGGGCTTATCACCAGGAGGTTAATCACAAGTTATCCATGTTTTGTTTGACAAAATTGAATTATTTTCTTCTTTGATGTCCTTTTTCTAGAAAATAACATCTCTGGAACTCATAGTCTCCTAATAAGTTTTAGGATCATTATAAAAATGCATAATATATTTAATAACATTAATAATTTCATTTTTATTACCTTATACAAGATATGCTATAAAATATAGACCATAATCTTGTTATACTCTTACTCTCTTACTCCTTCTAGGTTCGATATCTTCAGTACGTACTGAAATATCTTCTATGTCTTGAGTAGGAGCAAAATGTTCATCATTGTTATTAGTCTCCACAGGTTCTAGACTAGGTACAAATAGGTTTTATGTGGGTTGATTTTGGGAACCATTCTTATTTAAATTCTCAAGAAGTCCTACGTATACAGATTTTATAACCTCAAAAGTGTCAAGGTTTAAAAATATGTAACTAATATTGTTAAGTGAATAACTTATAAAATAACATTTATAGGCCCCACTTACTAACTTTTGACTATTAGGGTCAGGGTATCTAACATATGCTAAGCAACCTCAGCCCTTAAGTCTTTTTAAATTTGGTTATCTGTTAAACCACAATCCATAAGGAAAAACATTCTTCCTTTTCAAAAGAACTCTATTCAAACTATAGCATGCAGATAACATAGCTTCACTCCACAAAGAATAAGGAAAATTAGAACTAATAAGCATATCATTAACCATTTCAACCAAAGTTCTATTTTTCCTTTCAACAATACTATTTGTTGGGGTTGTATATGGTGTAGTAAATTGATGAATTAAACCATGCTCTTGAAAAAGAATTTGAATTTATTAGGAAAAGATTCACCACCACGATCATAACGTAAAACCTAAATTTTATGTCCTAATTGTGTCTCTGCTTCTGCTTTTTGTATTGTATAAATATCAAAGGAATTATCCTTAGATTTCATCAAGTAAGTATAACCACACCCAATAGAATCATCAATAAAAAGTATAACGATGCTTAGAGAAGAGAGAAAACATAAAATTTTAATGTGATGATTGAAAATCAATTCATCTCTATTTATAGGGGATTTACATCTGTTAGAGATACATGTTCATCACCAACAAACACCTCCAATAGGCATCAATGATGGATAACAGGAAATGTCACATCTGTTTAATTTAAAACTAAAACTGAATTTAGGTTTAATATGAGATGTACTGTTTCAGGAAGGGATGCTGTCTCGCAGCGTGCTAGGGGCCGCTAACCCTAGACCCTGACGACCTATTAGGTCGACCATTGGGGGTAGTTCCCCTCAGAACCTAGTCGTAATGGCAAGAAAAACGTGATATTATTGAAAATATCCAAAACATTCTTATTTGATACTTGGCAGTGCTCTAACTAATCCACGCTAGGAAGTTTAAATCATTCAATATATATATATATATATTTATAATAATTTGATATAAATTTAAGAACTGAGTTCAATTTGGTCGTATATTAATTGGTGAAGAAAATACCTGACCAAATTAAAAGAAAAACAAGCGGACATATCTGAAATATTTATATACTTAACTAAAAACCGCAAAAATATTTTAGATTTTGATTGTTCTTCCTTAAAAACTACCAGATATATAAAATTATCTATTTACTTATTTTATTACTGGAAAAAGCGATTTGATACCGGTCGAAAAGCCTAAGGATTTCTACTCATAGTGCCGAGAGAGACTTTCTGTGGAGATTTGAGAAAGATAGGGAACTAAAGGTTTTTATCTGAGACGAGGAGTTTCCCTTTTCCTTAACCTAATATTGTAATAAACCTTAATTTTTAGTCCAATGAATAGCAAAATATAATACTCCTTATAGCATTCTAGGAATAATCTACCAAAATACAATTCTCCTTATAACAATATAGGAAATCAAAGGGGTTTTTTTTCAGGGAAGAAGAGTTGCCCCTTATCTGTAACCTAGTCATTCTCATGAATAGCGAAATACAGTGCCTGATGTAATTAACTTTATCAAACACATACTAATCAACTAATATAATTACTAATCGTTCATATTATTAACTCACATCACTCAGGAGATAAAAGAGAATTCTCATTGTCGTAAGTGTAAGTTCATTTACATCCAATTATGCTTGTCTATTTATATCCTAGGTTGCATGCTAGTTAATTACCATTAAATGCCACATGTTTATCCTAATGGAACCATATAATTGTATACTGATATCATGTTTATCTACAACCATATTTATCCTTGATGTATCTTTCAAAGGAAGGAAATTATCTTTACTTATACGGATTGATGGTGGGCCAACCACATAAAATTAAATCGTCTTTATACGGTACTCCCTGTTTGATCACCATCTGAATTGTTGTTTCATATGAATCTCTTGTGTGGTAAAAAAAAAGGAGAATACTTGATGCTTCTGGTGATACATGTCATCAACTTATAATTGCCTCGTCAAAAACTTTCCCAGAAAAATCTGACGGGACAATAACTGGATGAAAGAAATTTATATAAGATTTTAATCTTGAGAACAATGTTGGATGTGAAGATTTTTTCCCCTCGTAAAAATGAGTCAAAAAAACCACTTGGGAAAAAATACGAACACTGGAAGCTCATAATGATATTAATGACATTGCTCATTTTGCTTCGTTAAAAAAACCGCGTACAGTATGAAACCTGACCAATATTATACCGGTAATTATTCGATAACCGCATCTCAAGAAACTTTATGGATATGGATATTTTTAGATGATGACTGTTCTACGATGTTACCTCATTAAAAACTTCGTCAGGAAAATCCATAGGAACAAAAACCTGAACGTAGGAAAACATGAATTCTCATAATAGTATTGGACACGCAGATGTTTCCTCGTTAAAATATTATTCCAAGAGCGAAAAAATCAAGGGAGAATGAGAAAGAATATAACATTTCAAACTACGTATATTAATGTACTCGCATGCCTCATTAAAACTTTGACAAGAAAAACCCAGAGGAAAAAACTTTGACTAAGGAAAAATAGTACAAAACGTAAAAGTCTAAAACGTCGATTATCCATAGTCTTACATGGCTTTACTCCCACTGGTGATAAACCTTCTCAGTTGAGCATTGTTCCCGATAATGCTGCATAAAGATCGCGAACGATTTTTTAATGTCTTCAGCAGTTTTCTTTACTCGAGAAATATGGTCTGAGTTTTCTCTGTACAATTTTTTAATGATATGGTTGTGCCAAATTTTTATTATACACTAGATTTGTTTTAAAAATAATAATCGATCATAGGAAGAACAACTTTCCTCGATTAACAGACTATTAGGGAGGAGAATATTTAGCTGCATTAGCAAACCTGCTGAAAAATCAAAACTCGAACAATCTGATTAGATTTTGTCTATGGGAGATGTTCTGCGATCTTTTATGAAAAATACCAAACAACACGAAAATAAAAGACTTTCTTTGGACCAATGTCTCAATATCGGTGCTGGATAGAACCGGACTTATATGTTTAGTACAAACCCAATATCAAGTATTATAGCATAGTTTAGCTATTGTACCCGTTACACATATTTGGTGAAATAATAAACCAACCACATAGTGATACATCCCTTTTATTGAAACTTAAATCGATCAATCTTAAAAGTCAGAGATCGCACACTCATAAATGTGTCATATTATCGATTTTAAAATATGTATAAAGCTTAAAGATTGACGAAACTAATGAACTGCTAGCTGCAATGTTCAATCTAACAAATTGAAATCTTGTTTTACTAAGATTTTCATCTTAAACTTTTTCCTTAAGCATTTTTGTGCTTTGGAGTGCTCCCCAGGAGTTCCAATCAAATAGATGTTGTATACATCAAGTTTAGCAAATGCAGAGTTCATGGGCATATTAGATGGTTTGTATTTTTGGTAAAAAAACATTCATTAGATGATTGACCACATTAGTCCAAATTATTTCAAACCATACAAGGCTCGATAGGTTTTACTGAGTATGTACAACATGGTGTTTCTGTTGATAGATGAAAAACTCAGGGATTTTCAAGCAATATCTATATTCAGTCTTCCATACATATGTGTGGTAACCACATCCATTAGATACACGACGATTTCTTCAAGGACTACCATATTTAATGAAACCAAAAAAGTAGATGCACGGAAAATGCTTTATCGGTAATCCATCTCAAGCTTCTGTGAAATACTTTGTGCCATTAGTTGACTTCACTTTGCTTAATATGCACAAACACCCACATGTAGTCAATATGGTTTACATTATCGGATATTGGGACTGCAAACACCCACATGTGTCCAAGAGTAGCTCACATTATCGAGTGTTCGGGATGCAGTTCCAAAACTACGTGTTTTTGCAAGAAACCATTATTCTGCTTGAATTTCTAATTTACAGTTTTCCTTTGATGATATTCCTTTATGAATAGTAATTTAACACCATCATCTATGACAGTATCAATGGATACTTTGAAAGTGTCACTAACAATCATTGCATTATGACCACGAATTTCTCTATTGCACGCATGCTTTATGGTCGTTCCCCCATTTTGAGGTTCCATAGTCTCTGCAGAGATGTTCTCCCATTAGGTATATTATAATTAGAGAAATCATATCTTCCTTGATAGTCTCTCTGAGAGCACTATCTTTCAGTGATTGTTATTGGTTCTTTATTTAAAGAGGATCAGGATATTTTGAATCAACTAATCATTCCCGCTCGAGTGTGTTACAAATGACACACTTGATACTACATTCATATATTATCAAGGGAGCAACTTGATTTGCAATTTCTAAAGATGTTAAGTTTTTTGCACATCATTGATTGGTGCAAATATCAGGGTGAGATAGATCATGGTTTTTCTTTGTGCAAACCAGGGTACTTTACGTCGTTTTTCAGGCGATAGCTAGCCTTTCATCCCCCTAATAGTGGGAAGACTTCTCATAAATTTGCAAATCTTATTGTAGTAGTAACCGTAATGGAGTATTTTATAATGCAACATGTCCCAAAGCACAAACATGACAATGGTTTTATGAGTAATAAGTTTAAAAATACTCTATGAATGATTCAATTAAACCATTCAATGAATGAAAATGAACAATAGAATACTCATGATCAATGCCCAAAGTATTCCAAAATGATAAAACATCAATAACATACACCAAGAGTTTTATTCAAAATCTATACCAGTATAGATACACAACTATCACTCAGGTGATATGTATATTCATCTAAGACTACACGACTATATACTTCAATCAACCTGATTAAGTGTCTGTTGAAACTCTTTGTCAAGGGTGGTGTTATACATTAAACGACCTTAATTCTCAAACTCACTTTCTTATAAGCATCGAATTTCGAACTAAAGCTCGTGGATGCTAGGAATGAAGTTCTGATACCATGTATATATACAACTTAGAGAACAACTCAATATGGACTGGACTTCATACTTACTAATCATATAAACTTTTTCGATATTCATTGGAAGGGGGATGTTTATCCATAATGCTTTCAGTAGATGCTTTGAACATTATCGACAACCAGTATATAATCAGTTAATAATGATTACATCATTCTCTAAAGTACGAGGATATTCTAATCAATTGGTACCAAATTTCAATATGCAGATATTCTCCTCCATGAGATATTAACGCAACTTTTATAGATATGCTTGTCGTCGGGAGATATAAACTCATAACTCAGAGAGAATACAAACGTTATCTGATTAGATTGACATACCTCGTATAAGTGGTTTCGTCTATGCTTGTAAGCATTTATTCAGACGAAACAATCGATGTGATTACATTGAGTACGTTGCAAGAAATTTATTTTATGCCGAATCAAATAAGCATACTCTTGCTAAATCTAGCTATAGTTTAAGTAATCTCCAACACCGTAGGTACTTACTGGTGTGAGAATTTAGATGAGACACAATCAGAGTTCACCAATATCGTCGACGATTCTACCTCTGATCAAGGAGGAAATGTCACATCAACAGAACTTCATGTACAACATTACTCTACCCATTAAGGTAGCAACTGAGTGCCGAAAACAATAATAATATGTAACCCAAGAGAGACAATTGATCAGGTTTTCTCTTTCGTTTACTGTTTAACTAGAATAAAACTAAGAATTTACATTGCCATGTAAAAATCCACAGTAAACTATAAAATAAATTATGTGAAAATAGGCACATACTATCTAAATACTGTTCCACTTCTGCCAAGACGACTAATAGAGATTGACAATAATGAACGACACTTCAGGTGCACATACCGTGTCTTTTATGTCATAATGATAACAGAGCTCGACCGCAATCGAAGATGGTTATTTAACCAACCATTATGATATCGTTCCGTATTTCTCCATTTCTAGTGGTATGGTGTTTATTAGGCTCTTAAACTTGAAAACCATTGTGGTTCCCATGTTCAAATATGCTACCACAATCATCTCCTTATTTGCCAGATCAATTAATTTGTAAAACATGGACTTATTTGTTTAGGTATTGATGCAAATTTAATTCACCAAAATTATGATTCTTGATAGTAAATTAGGCAACGATAAGACTTGATATTAAATCTAAATATCATTTAAAGATATAGAACACTCATTATGAATCAACGTTGTATATATCTGAGGTGCAGTTTAAATACGTGGCTACCGTTGTTGCTTTCATAACATATACAAAATGCTTATAACACATTAGCTTCTTAAAGTTCGTCGATATAACAGGCGCGCATATTATGCATAGCGTAAGCCTCACAGAAGCATATAAGGGAGCAATTTTTGCCTCTCTCCTTATTGCTTGTCGTAGCATATTTATGATGCATACATTTTTTCTCTCAATTCAAGCAAAACTATATACTAAAATAATCCATGGTGTAACAATGAAGGTGATGGAGGGAGACTTATGGAAAATAGATCTAATATTTTATTATAATTATTTATATTTTATTAATTTTATTTTAGTGTAAAATAATTAATTTTCAGATTTATTAGTTAGGATAATTTTAGAAGAGTCTAAAAGTTTATTTTAAGAGTTTTAATAAGTTAGGAAGTTTCCTAGAGATAGTAGATACCTTGGGAAACAAGTTTTTAGGTTTTTGATAAGTTTAGGGTTTGTTTAGTAGGAACTATCTATATAAGGAGCTCCAAAAACGAAAATTAGGAGAGTTTTGGATTAATTAAAATTATTTTATTTTCATTAAACTTGTTGAGTTTAATGATTTTGATTTTTATTCATAGTTGGGTTTACCTCGAAGTCTAAATACTAATCTCATATCTATAGTCGTTATTCGTAGTGAATTAATGAAGTCTAGATAAACCCCTAGATGTTAGGATATCTCTTTGAAGATCAACTAACTTATATCAATTTCTATCTATTTTATCGATTATTTTTCGATTATACTCCGCTGTAAGAATTTATCATATTTTTAACGCTTTCGATCTACATCAGTTGGTTACCAGAGCAAAGTTCGATTCTAGGGTTAATAAGATGTTACTAAGATAAGTATTCAGCGTTAATAAATTGTGACTAACACGAGATCCGAGAACATGTGAATATCTGATCAAATCAAAGAAGGAGAATCTGGAAGTGATATAATGTTATTTGAAGAAGTCACTAAAATCTCGATCTAACCCATGCTCGCTTATAGAAGAAAATAATAGTGCAGATAATGACGTTGAAGAGTTCTTTTGACGTCATGATAATGATGCACAAAATCAAGTTATTGTTGAGAGAAATATAACTCCGATCTTTAATAAATATCCCGATGATAAGGAAGATATAAAATTTTTTTCTCAAAAAGGCGAAGAACATCTTGTTGCCGACAAGGAAAAACAATCCAAAGAAGTTTCACATGATTTGCCGGAGTTTTGTGGTGATTCATCTAATCCTGACGAATTTATTAATTCGGTGATTCCTGATATTGATGATTTATCTTGCCCGAAAGTAGCCAGTTATTGACTATTGTGATACACAAATGGTTTCTCATATCTACCATAATAAGGGAGAATTTGTTGAATCAACTAATAAAGATCCTTTTTGGGTTTCCATCATACCTTATGCTTTTATATGGGTTATAGATTATTTTTTTTGCGGCATCAATTCGTGTGTATGAAGATTGTCATCAACGAGTTACACGTACAGAACATGGTACCGGTAAGATTCGAGGACTAATCTTCTCCAACACCGGTAGAATGATGGAGGGAGATTCATGGAAAATAAATCTAATATTTTATTATTATTATTTGTATTTTATTAATGCTATTTTCAGTAGAAAATAATTAATTCGAAAAATATTTTCATATTTTATAGTTGTAGTTACTGACCGTTTTTCAAAAATGTCTCATTTTATTGCTTGCAAGAAGTCTGCTAATGCACTGAAGGTAGCTGAATTGTTCTTCCGTGAAGTATATCGTTTACATGGATTGCCATGTTCAATTGCTAGTGGTCAGGATACAAGATTCCTTAGTTATTTCTGAAAAACTTTGTGGAAATTAGCTAAAATAAGGATTAATTTCAGTAGTGCATATCATCCTCAGAGTGATGGTCAAACAGAAGTTGTGAATCGTTCATTGGGTGATATACTACGGTGTATGGTTGGAGAAAATCTGAAGAGTTGGGATCAGAAACTTTGCCAAGCTGAGTTTGCGTTTAATCGTTCGGTAAACCGTAGTCTGGGTATGAGTCCATTCGAGGTTGGTTATGGCTACATTCCACGAGCACCGGTAGATTTAACACATGTTCATGATCTGAAGAAAATTGGAGTTCGAGCTGATGACCGTATCCAACAGTTGCAACATATTCATAAGTTGGCTGAAAAACAATTGCTTCGAGCTAATAAGAGGTATAAGGAGGCGGAAGATAAAAATCGCAGATTTGTAGATTTTGAAGTAGGGGATTTTGTGTGGGATATATTGACAAAGGATCATTTCCCAGTTGGCGAGTATAACAAATTGAAGGCGTGCTGGTCGTGTCGTAATCAACCAAAATAATCGAGTTCTTACTCTTCCAAAATAGATTTAAGTATAGCAAATAAGAACAAGTTCGTTCCCACAGAGAGGCAGTGATTGTGATTTATTTTCAATTTACGTGAGTAACTGGGGGGGGGTTTGTTGTTGTTTTAATAAACTAAATTAAGCTAAAAAGTAATCACGCAAGTAATAAAAACGTGTATCAGGGAAAGAAAGCATTGTTAGAGAATTCATCGTTCGTTTTCCATCATGTTATCAATCAAAGCATACTCAACATTCATGAATTAGTAATACCAATAACCCTAAAGCATCCTATCGCAGGACTACTCCGGCAAAACTCCTAATATCATCAGAGAGGGTATCGCGCCGCTCTCTGAATTCTTAACACCAGATAACTCGATGTAAACACCAAGTTTAACCCAATGAAAGCAATGGTCTTTGTGAGTTGAGGTTATTCTAAATAATCCGATGCATCGCGCAACTCGGATTTAATCTAGGTCAAGCTTCTACACATACTTGCATGGCAATTTTAAGTATTGTTAACAAATATGCTATACTACTTGTAACTAGAGTCCTTCGACAATTCCGGATCGAAAACTCTAGTTTAGTTATAGATATCAATGCATGCTCATTCAATTTGCAACTTAAACAAACACACAATCAATCATACATGGCGTTATAATCAGTAGAACATGAACGATACTAAAAACAACATGAACATATAAGCATGCGCCATTCAATTGATAAACATGTCTTTAAACTTCAGATTACATCCCTAACCAATATAGAGGGTTTAGATCATCATGGGTTTCTCAAAACCCATGGAAAATAATTAAAAGATAAGTTACTCAAACCCGGAAAGATTGCAAAGAATTGTTGTGGCTTCGAAGCGCAGCTGCAAAGATAGCCAGCAGCCTCCAAAACGCCTTCAGCCTTTCTCCTTTGCTGTCTCCCTTTTTTGTTGTCCGTGTCTCTCCTTATCTCCTGTATACCTATGTGTTTTCGTGATATGAGATACCAATCCCAGCAGCCTAAACTATCCCTTTATACGTTAGTATCCAGCCCCTTTGCGTCAGTCTTTTTAGCCTCTTTTCTAGCTCTTTTATGTGAGTAGCGAGTCCTTGTGTACGTCAATTGCTCTTCTTCCTTGAGAGAATATCTCCTCCATGTGGCCTCCAATATTGTGTCCCAACTTTACCCAAAGACTTGCCATGAGAAGAGTTTAGTTCTCCTTATAGAACTAGAGTTAGCCACTTTAGAATCCTAGTGGAATTAGGAAATGTGCTAAGTTTCCTTATTCCATCCCAACAAGATATATCAACTCCAAATTCTTTCCTAATCCCATATGACTTCCCCAAGCTAGCTACTACTCCACCAAGGCTAGGCACTAGCCCATCAAACCACTCTAGCACCTCCAACTCGTCACTTAGCACATTAGCACATACGGTTCAGCCAACTTAGCGCCTGGGCGCTAGCAGCGCAAGCTAGTTTGCCACCATGTGGCTTTGCCCATAACTTCCTCATACGAGATCAGAATGACCTCGTTCTTTCGCCGTTGGCTTTCTAATTCAATTTCCTATACTGTGGTGGGTGAAAGGCCTAAATTCAGAAGATTTTTACTGGGTCCTCGGTAATTCTTCTCATACAGCTCCATTTTACGGGTTTCTGAACTGTAACCTGAAAAGACGACTAAACTTCGAAAGTAATCAAAATACCTAATAATTCACTCAAATATAGCACATAAGGGTCAGGAAAAACTACTTTAAATGTATGATTTATGCACCTATCAAATTCCCCCACACTTGCCTTTTGCTAGTCCTCGAGCAAACTATCTATCTAAACTAATAAAAAGAACAAATACAACTCCGTTTCGTCGAGTAAACGGTTACACTTAGCATGTGCAACAAGCCTTTAAACACCTAGGTGTCCCTAGTGGACGATTTATATTCTCGTGAGGGTTTACCAGAGAAGTACCCACAAAACCTACTTCAACTTCCAAATTTTCCAAAGCACCTGCATCCGAATAGCTACGAAGACATAAAGTTTCTACATACCAACATTAAGAAGTCAGAAATATAAAAGAACATTATTCTAATGCTTAACCCTTGAGTTTGGAGAAAACCACCAAATAAAAGAGTCCCGGTTCGAGAGTGACCGAATATTTCTGCCTTACCAATATGATTTTATGAAGTTGACACTCAAAAGGCGCACTTTATGGTTCTCACAGATGTGGAGGCAAGAATAAAGATAGAAGGCCTACACATGTTGAAGGGTAGGAAGGAAAGGTAACCTTCCGAGTCATATTAAGATGTTATCCCATAGAAAGTGGGACGAGAAAGAACCCCTTTTTATTTTTCTAATGATCTCTAAGAAAGGAAATCAACCATTATGCGAAGATGGGAATTGTTACTTACCTTCTCACCCGGTCGACAATCAGCACCACTCTCCCAACATCCCATAGAAACGTCTTCGGTATCAACTGTAGATAATGAACTCTTGAACTTCGTAGAACTTGACAATTTTTAGCTCTTTTTCTCTTCACGACCTGTACCACTTCAAGCACTGTAACTCAGAATGAATATCTCTGGGTACTGTAACTCAGAATGAATAGCTCTGGGTCAGCAAAAAAAAATATTTTTTCTTCTTTTTTCTCTTTATTCCATATCCAGCAACTCTTTTTCACGTTTTTTTTTTTTTTCGATTTTTTTTTTATTTATTTACGTGAGTATGCTTATTCTCCTAAATACTTTTGCTATTTTTCTCAATTTTTTGATTCGTGAGTTTTTTCTCTTCCCGTGAGTTCCGTTTCGTCTCTAAATCTGTATAGAATCTACACTTTTCGATTTCTTTCGCTTCTGTAAGTCTTCAACATGTTTAATTGTATTGTTGCTTTACTCAAATATGAATTTTTCTCTTTGAATTTTCGCTTGCACCTTGACGGTCTTCAACTTTCCTTCAAATTTTTGATGTTCCGCTTGTTGATGATGCTATGTTTCTATGGACGTTGTCGAGAGAATGATGCCAACTGCAAACCAAACTACAAGAATAAGTTAGCAACTCTGATGACACCCTCATGATTGATAAAAAAAATAGCACTCAAGAGATCAAAAATAATGCTGAAAATTGGTGCGAGGTTAGGTAGCTCATCATTCTACCCGGAATTAGCGCAGATGAAACACTCTAAATGTATAATTGAAGGTCTGTTGCCTCACTCATGGGTATTGAATGATCAAAAGTCTAACCTGTACTCTCCTACCGGTAATTTAGGTCCATTTTGGTCGGCTCTAGCCTCTCAAAAACTAAGCACTCCGAATAGTTCTCTAATATTTCTAAGTTCAGTTGTTTCGAGTCGAAATCCGTATGTAAACGTAGCTAGTCATATGCCAAGTGACTCTAAAATCTCTAAAAGTTGAAGGTTTTCATGCAAATATGTGTATGCCTAACAATTCTACGTAAAAATCTATATGCCTAAATACTCCCCCACACTTAAACTTTACATTGTCCTCAATGTAAATTGAATCATCCAATGTACCGTCAAGATGGGAAACTCTACATGCTCAAGAATAAATAAAAATTCAGCAACAAAAGATAGTATACAAAACCAATGGGTTGCCTCCCATTTAGCGCTTAGTTTACCGTCTTCAGCCCGACTCTCTGATCGCCCGTAGACCAATAATCTGAAAATTTGGGGATCTACCCATAAAACAATCTGCATTGCAAACATTAACTTCATAAAAATATTAATACATGAAATTAATGGTGAAGTTATTGCTCGATAGAAGTTTCCCCCACACTTAGTCTTTTCTACACTCGGAAGTGGATAAAGAACATAGAACTCGGGAACTTCTATAGACTCCTCTTTGCTAACCTGTACAGAATGAGAATCAAGTGCTTCCAACGATGGATATTTAGAAGCAAAGTAATTTATCAGTACTTCTGAGGCACGTAAATCCAAGCCAAAACGAGGTAAATGGAAAGGATTAAGAAACAAAAGGTTTAGGAAAACCTTCTAAATTATCGTGAATTGTGGAATCCTTCTCTTTTTCAAAAATCTGTAATTAATTACTTACCTCTTGTACGTTGTGGTCCTCTATCAAACTTTCTGACTGTACTGCCTCAATAAAAATCTCGGCACTAACATTATTACTATCGTCCTCGGAAAGTTTAATTGGGTCTTCCACAGTATTAATCAATTCAGTTTCATTCTCAACACACTCCTTAAAAATCATCAGAGTTGGAGTTGGAATAACGTCATCATTGCTGTAAGGATTGTGGAGAGGTTCAAAATCATCATCGTATCCCATAGAATAGCGTCGATTATGTCCATACTCCAAGCTCTTTTAGCTAGTGCAATTTCTTCATCTGACGCCCCTTCATCTTCTACCAATTGCTCAAACCTTCTCCTAATTTCTCTCAAACTTGGTAGTCTTACACCATTAAATTGATTACCATTATAAGCTTGATATTGTGCACTGTACATGGACACGTACCTTAAAAAAAAAAATCTCAAAATTCGGTTAGAAAGGAAAAAATTCAGCAAGAAAAATAAAAATAAAATAAAAACAAAACGAAACTAAAAATACATAACAATCCGCTGCCTCCCCGGCAGCGGCGCCAAAATTTGGTCGTGTCGTAATCAACCAAAATAATCGAGTTCTTACTCTTCCAAAATAGATTTAAATATTGCAAATAAGAACAAGTTCGTTCCCACAGAGAGGCAATGATTATGATTTATTTTCAATTTACGTGAGTAACTGGGGGGGTTTTGTTGTTGTTTTAATAAACTAAATTAAGCTAAAAGTAATCACGCAAGTAATACAAACGTGTATCAGGGAAAGAAAGCATTGGTCAGAGAATTCATCGTTCGTTTTTCAACATGTTATCAATCAAAGCATACTCAAAATTCATGAATTAGTAATACCAATAACCCTAAAGCATCCTATCGCAGGGCTACTCCGGCAAAACTCCTAATATCATCAGAGAGGGTATCGCGCCGCTCTCTGAATTCTTAACACCAGATAACTCGATGTAAACACCAAGTTTAACCCAATGAAAGCAATGGTCTTTGTGAGTTGAGGTTATTCTAAATAATCCGATGCATCGCGCAACTCGGATTTAATATAGGTCAAGCTTCTACACATACTTGCATGGCAATTTTAAGTATTGTTAACAAATATGTTATACTACTTGTAACTAGAGTCCTTCGACAATTCCGGATCGAAAACTCTAGTTTAGTTGTAGATATCAATGCATGCTCATTCAATTTGCAACTTAAACAAACACACAATCAATCATACATGGCGTTATAATCAGTAGAACATGAACGATACTAAAAACAACATGAACATATAAGCATGCGCCATTCAATTGATAAACATGTCTTTAAACTTCAGATTACATCCCTAACCAATATAGAGGGTTTAGCTCATCATGGATTTCTCAAAACCCATGGAAAATAATTAAAAGATAAGTTACTCAAACCCGGAAAGATTGCAAAGAATTGTTGTGGCTTCGAAGCGCAGCTGCAAAGATAGCCAGCAGCCTCCAAAACGCCTTCAGCCTTTCTCCTTTGCTGTCTCCCTTTTTTGTTGTCCGTGTCTCTCCTTATCTCCTGTATACCTATGTGTTTTCGTGATATGAGATACCAATCCCAGCAGCCTGAACTATCCCTTTATACGTGAGTATCCAGCCCCTTTGCGTCAGTCTTTTTAGCCTCTTTTCTAGCTCTTTTATGTGAGTAGCCAGTCCTTGTGTACGTCAATTGCTCTTCTTCCTTGAGAGAATATCTCCTCCATGTGGCCTCCAATATTGTGTCCCAACTTCAGCCAAAGACTTGCCATGAGAAGAGTTTAGTTCTCCTTATAGAACTAGAGTTAGCCACTTTAGAATCCTAGTGGAATTAGGAAATGTGCTAAGTTTCCTTATTCCATCCCAACAAGATATAGCAACTCCAAATTCTTTCCTAATCCCATATGAATTCCCTAAGCTAGCTACTACTCCACCAAGGCTAGCCACTAGCCCATCAAATCACTCTAGCACCTCCAACTCGTCACTTAGCACATTAGTACATACGGTTCAGCCAACTTAGCGCCTGGGCGCTAGCAGCGCAAGCTAGTTTGCCACCATGTGGCTTTGCCCATAACTTCCTCATACGAGATCAGAATGACCTCGTTCTTTCGCCGTTGGCTTTGTAATTCAATTTCCTATACTGTGGAGGGTGAAAGGCCTAAATTCAGAAGAGTTTTACTGGGTCCTCGTTAATTCTTCTCATACAGCTCTATTTTGCGGGTTTCTGAACTGTAACCTGAAAAGACGACTAAACTTCGAAAGTAATCAAAATACCTAATAATTCACTCAAATATAGCACATAAGGGTCAGTAAAAACTACTTTAAATGTAAGTTTATGCACCTATCACGCGCAAGATTGGTTCCTTGAAAATAGTCGCGAAGATTAATTCGAATGCCTACAAGTTAAAGCTTCCAAGTCACATCCGTACTTCTGATGTTTTTAGTGTCAAACATTTGGTTCCATATAATGGTGATAATTCTGATGATGACCAAGAATATTCGAGGGCGAATTTTTCTCAACCCTGGGAGAATGATGCAGATGAACAAGCTATAGCCTATTTGGATTCTAAAAACCCAAGTGTCGTAATTTAGCTCAAGAAGGGTCCATTTTGATTGGAAGCGGGACAACGATCAAGACATGTTGATCTATAGATATATAGATCCACATGGTCGCGATAATTTAGCCAAATTCCATCGTATAGAGCTTCAAACATGCGGTTTTTTTTTTATTTTAGGAAAGTTTTTGTTTTATTAATAACTTCTTCGTTAGGAGTCCGTTTAGTTTTATTTTAAGAGTACTTTCATTATTTTAGGTCAACCAAAATTTGCCAAAAATAGCAAATTAGGATTTGAGTCGGTTTAGTGGGTTTTTTCATCCTTTCTTGTTGCCCAAGTTAGGTTTTTTCCCAAAGTCTATTTAAGAGTCTTCAAGTTATTGTTCTACACAGTTTAATTTGATTAATACAAATTATTTTCTTAAGCTTATTCAAGTTTAATTTATTATTATCTATAGTCGGGAAACCAAAGTCTAAATAATTATCACTGTTCATAGTCGGTATTCCTCAGAATATCTTGAAGTCCGAACAAAACATTTTTTATTTCTTTTCAATAATATCCGCTGCATCAGAAGGAAATTACTTCCTACGCTATCCAAAAAAAGACGTGGAAAACCTTTCAATTATTCGACCAATGAGGAAAATAACATACATGGCCAACTCAAATATTTGGTTAAAAGTATGAGTTATTTTTATACATACCTATTTGGATATTTTTTCTTATCCTGCAATGATTATTTCTGTTGCCAACAATATATACAAGACGTGGAGAGATATCTAACATTTATATTAGCAGTGCATCAGATTAATGTGCTTCTACTTTTGCAAGTCCTATTAAAATAAAAATTCAAATTAGACACATATAGAAAAAGTATATAACCATCTTAAAATAGAATTATGTGTCTTCCCATAGTCGTCTTTGTATGCCGTTTAGTATAAAACAGTACCGATAACGAGTTGTAATCACATTATCAAGCACCTACTAATCAATAGTGAGTAATTACATTAACTCACTCGTATTATTAACTCACTCGCATCACTCAAGAGGCCGAATTTTTTTTTGAGAATTTTTCATTGTTGTAGGTGCAAGTTCATTTACATTCCGGCTACGCATGGCTATTTATAACCTAGGTTGCATGCTAGTTAATTATCATTAAATGCCGCATGTCTATCTCAGTGATATCACATAATTGTACACTCATATTATGTTTATCTATAACCATATTTATCCTTGTTACAAGGAGCAAGATAATCTTCACTTACACCTGCCACATAAAATTAAACCTTCTTTATACGGCAGTCCCCTTATGGCAATCTAGTTATAAAGCTATCTCAAAACACGAAAAGTCGAATAAGGTTTGTTTTCAATTGATCAATGAGTAGAGGTGTATAGCAATTCTTATTCATTCGAGTTCAGTCACAGTGAGACTAAAACTGATCCTTGTTAAGAGAGAAGAAATTAATAACAAATGGAATAGTTAAAACATTCATTAACTTAGCTAATTAACAAGGGATGAACTACTAATAAGGAAAAAACCTGACGTACAAGAAGAGGAAGTAAGTAGATCTTCTCTCAGTTAGAAACTCTCCACCGAGAGAAAGAAAAAAAAGTACAGAACGCTCTAGATTATTATTTCCGTACACCTGATAACCGGAATCCAAAGAGCTCCCGTTGGTAGGAGAGCAACAACTTGACTCTTTATTTTATAAGGATCTTGAAACCTGGAATTAATGTATACATTATTAGTACTTCTACCAAATTTGGGAAGTCCTCTGTTGCATTCAGAAAACTAAAAAAAGGAATACAATCATTAAGAGAAAAACAAGTACTTAGTACTCTTGAAAGTTTTGACCACATAATATAACGTGACAGCCGATTTGGTAAATACCGTGTTATCAAAATTTAAAAGCTCCATCAGCTGACAAAGAACAGAAGATGACTAGATGCGACATCATTAGGGTCCATTGCGCATTTTGAAGACCCTATGTGTTTATATAATTTTAAACTCGAATCTGTTAATTTTCAAATTCACAAAGGGATAATGGGCTACTTGGGTTTATGAAAACTTTGTATACAAGTCCAAGGTTTTCAACCCATATAATAATGGTAACAATTCTCACACAAAATTTAAAAGATTGCATCAAGGCTTACCAGGAAATAACTTTCACCCATTTGCAAGCTTTGCAATGAGAAACCATATTCATTGAAAGGAACTGGTGCTCCAGAAGAATGAACTAACATAGCATCTTGACCGAACATACTTTTCATGTCAAGTGGTCCATTTGGAACCTCAGTAGGAACTCCATTGATAAACACAGTTATGAACCCTGCAACCATTCAAGTTTAGTGGTAACCAAAGTGAATTCAATGATTAGTTAATTCTCTGTATAGTGTTCCCGTTTTACAATATTATAGAGCAAAAGAACTGATCATGACAACTTGACGGAGAATACAAATTCAATCCCATAAACCTAAATGTTCAGTATAGGTGCTTCTACGGATTGATCATGTAAACTCACTAAAATTGTTTAAAATGACAGTGAAGAACCGTATAGATTAAATTTCTAGTTACAGAGAGTCGAACTAATTTTTTTCCCACAAATTTCCCTACAAAATTGAAAAGCTGAAGGAAAGGAAAATTCAGTGTTAAGAGAGGAGCAATTCCTTCACATAAAAGAAATTACTATATTTAATGAGCTTCAATTAGGGGAAAAGACAAAAAGTTACAGGTTTTAGACAATAATTTCTGCAAATTTTCAACAAGATCAACGAACATCAAATTGAGCACCTAAAAAGTGATGAATCATTCACACCTTAAGGTATTTTAAGCTGCATTTTCTATACAATCACAATCTTAATTAAAAAAAAATCCATGGAGAAATTGATAATATCTAAGTTTGGGCAGTTGGCATTAGTGTTTCTTTTTTTCTTTTTTCCCGTTCTGTTCATAGGAAACTGCTAAGAATTTTCAAAATTTGTAGAAAAATTAAATGAAGACATGGATATCGCAGCTAGCTAAACATCTAAATCCACCAAAATCAAAAATTCCAGGCAATTTCAAGCAAAAGTCGCTTTCAAATTCTGCGGGAAAACCTTGAAGGAAGTTAAAAGAACCAATAATTAAGAAATTGTGATTGAGTTTTGTAGTAATTGAAAGAAAACCTAGAAATTCTGTGGTCCCCAAAACAGAGAATGACTCAAAAACAAGTACAGGTTATAAATCTTCTTAGTACAAAACAAACAAACAAACAACAAATTAAGTCTGAGTGGTCCCCAAAATAAGAAGGAAAAAGAAAGATCAAAGAGAAAAGCTGTACAAAAAAAAAATCCTCTGTTTGCATGAAATAAATGTTTTCACTGAAGATTATATAGAGAGAAAAAGGTTAAGCTTAAGCCATGCAGTGAATTATTACCAGTTTGATAATGCAAATTGGAAGTACTTGAAGAGCACAAAATCGAGTTTTGATCAATTTCTGATAAACCCATTTGCTGAGAAAATGAGAAAAGATCATCAACACAAGCATTATCACCAATACCTCCTCCTCCGCAAGAAGATGACGACGAAGAAGAAGAACCGATTAGAAATGGATGAGAAAACGAAGGATTAGCAAAACATGCAGGAGATGAAGAATTTGAAGATGATGAAGAAGTAGATGATGATGATGAACAAGATGATGATGATGATGATGAAGAAGAGGGTTCATAATGAATTGATAAAGCATTTGAAGCTTTAATGTTGGAGGAGTCATTAAGTAATCCAGCTTGAATCTGACGTTGTCGACGTCTCGATCTTGAACGACGATTTTGGAACCAATAAAACACATTAGCATCACCAACAGCACCAAATTTCTCAAGTAATTTTCTTATCCTCACTGTTTCATCTTTAGGTGGATTAACCATACCACTGTTGAAAATTGATTCTAGAATGAGGATTTGTTCTGGTTTTGGTGTCCATCTTGATCTAACTGGTTCACTTTTGTTTGAACCTTGACTAGGAATGTTGTTGTTGTTGTGGTCTGGGACTTGATCCTCCATCACTCAAATCAAAATATTTATTGGTTCAATCAATAGAAAAAAGAAAGACAGCGGAGTTCAAAATATACCGAATGAAAAAAATAGAGAACAAATAAACAAAAGAAAAAAGGTGAGAAAAGAGAGTTGGGGGGAGAGCACATAAACAGATTCCAAAAGGTGAAATGTGGTATTTAAATACATGAGAGAATGTTGGCCTTCCTTGTGTTTTAATTACGGAAAAGACCTTCCATCTAAGATCCCATTTAGTAGAGTGTAGTCTGTCTGTCTATGTTTGTATCTAATCAAGCAGTCATCATGATTTCATGATTTTAGTTCTCTCAGTTTTACTGTAAAACTGCTATCAAAACTAACCAATCATGCTTCCAACAACAAAAAAGACCTGACCAATGACGAATATTTTGAGCGGCAACCTATCGCGACTTTTCACAAAAAACAAATTTACTTTGCGATGAAGTATTGCCCGTAATAGCACTAATAAGTTGTAATTTAAGGGTGCAATACTGGATCAATCTTTGAAAATGTTCAATTCCGTTAAATCAACAGTATTGTTCGGCAATCATCTCCAACACCTGCGTCGACATATCTTCCTTTTTTAACGAGAATAACACTAATATAATTAGTTCCTATTTTTTTTCAATAAGAACAACAATATACTAATTAATTTTATTAACTATGAAATTCAACTATTAAATTTTCAAAATCAAAATTCAACCGTTTGATAAAAAACTAATTTTTTGTATGAATCATGATTATATTCGTTAGGTTTCCTTAAAATCAACTGTTAAATTAATTATTCCATCTGTCCAAGTTATATAAACATGATTTTTATTTTTGGTTCTCCATTTAAATAGATATAATTTTTATTCCTAAATTATTTTTTCATATATACATTTATTAATGATATTAGTATTACACTAAAATGAATTTAATGTTTCTAATTTTTATCAAAAAATGAGGTATAATATAGAAAAGAAGATAAATTTTTATAACCCCATAGTTTTTTTAATATAATACAAACATGTTTTTTGCCTTGGACGGAGGTAGTATCTTATATTTATAATAATGTCAATTAATCAAGAAAAAGATTAAAAAATATCATATTTTTAAAACTATATATCGGATTTTGAAAAAATTTATATATTCAGAAAGCTTTTAAAATTATCTACGTAATAAATATAAATAAAAACATTGAATTTTTACTTTTTAATATATTTAATATACATTTTTTTTATTACTGAAAATTTTGAAATAAAATACTGAACAGAAAGAGCAAAACAATAACTTCAGTTTAGGGTATGGTTAAGAAACACCGTGCGACCATCCTTAACTCATTTGAGGTTTTCTTTTTCTTCTGACGTAAGTTAGAGCCAGAAAGAGATTGAATTAGCAGTGTACACAGTAGTACACCGACCTCCAGCCTTAAACTTTCCAAGTTGCCACTAAAAAAACAGTGGATAACTAAGTTTTTGTTGCGCAGTAAATGAAACAGCTGAAATGGGTGACAGAGGCTGGCTTAAACCTCGGACACCTCGTTTTCTTCTCTCTTTTTACACTCACTAACACACAAAACCGACCATTTTTTGTTTTGGACGCGTTTTCTCGCTTTTTTGTGCATCTTTCCTTCTGCGCAATCAGTTTTTATGATGTTTATCAGTCTGTGACACCTCTTTAAAGAGAAATAAGTTATATTTTTAGTTTAAGGATATACGTGCACTTTAAGGAGCTAAAATCTGTTGGAAAATTAGATCAAGGACCCTTTAAATGTTCACAAAAACTTTTTTTTGAAACATATTTTATATTTTATAAAAAGTAAAACCTGATAATTAGGGCTAAACACAGATAGAAATTTAGTCAAATCCATTCTTTAATAGACTCCTAATACCGCTACGCGGGAACTATTGAATGGTATAATAGTTATATATAAAAAAAAATAATTTTTTGAGTATTTGATGAATATTTTTTTAGCAATGAGCAACAATTTTACACAAATTCAAATCCATATACGCCTAAGTTTACATAGCCTATATAAGCTGGCATTTAATAATCAATTTCACAAGTAATTTTATTATGTATTTAAGTCGTGGGTTATAATTCTAAAGGTGTCACTATCCATCCATAAAAAGCCCATCAAAACAAAAGTGACACAAAACCCCTATTTAACATAATATGTCTAAATTAACCTTTTTTTTATTTAGTCCAACAAAAAAAAAAAATCAGCCTCATCCTATTTAAAGAATTTTAATGTTTTGAATACAAAATTAAACAAAAATAAAAATAAATCTCTCTTCTCTTCTCACTAACACGTCACCAACGCCACTACCAGCACCACCCCATCATCGATCAACACCTCCCCACCACCAACCAGCAGAGCCACCACCACCACCACCCTACAAACCAATAGCAGCACCACCTCACAACCACCAATCAACATCCCCACTCCACCACAAGCCAGCGCCACCACCACTACCAGCAACGCAACCACCAACTAGCAGCACCACTAGCAGCAACACAACCACCAACCATCAACTAGGAGCACCACCAACCACCACTACCAACGACTACCACCAACCACCACCACCAACGAGCACCACCAACAACCAGAACCAACACCAACCACCACTGGCACCACCATCGACAAGCACCGCCATCGACCACCACCACTGCCGACGACCAGCACCACCAATACCATCGGCACCACTAATACCCACACTACTCACCACCACCAACCAGCAACACCACCATCAAAAACTTGTCATATCATCAGAAGCATTGGTTGCAACGACAAAAAATGTCATTTACCAACACAACTTCAACAATGAAATAAAACAAGCCAAACTGAATAAACTAGGAAAAAATTAGTTGAAACCAAATTTGATTTCAACATAAACTTATTATTTCACTACTAAAACTATGATTTCACGAAAAAAAAAAACGTAAAAATCAGATGAAACCAAATTTGATTTCAACAAAAACTAACTCTTTTCACCAGCAAAACATTGGTTTCAACGCTGGTCAAAGTTTTGATTTCACGATAAAAAAAATAGAAAAAAAAATCAGATAAAACGAAATTTGGTTTCAACAAAACTTACTGTTTTCACCAACAAAAACATTGGTTTCAACGTTGTTCAATTTTTGTAAAATTTGATGAAACCAGATTTTATCATTTTTCTGACATTTCACCAGCACAAACATTGGTTTCAACGTTGTTTAGCTTTTGTAAAATTTGATGAAACCAAATTTGGTTTCATCATTTTTCTGATATTTCACCAACACAAAACATTAATTTCGACAACGATGGTGTATCATTATTTTTTTATGATGATTTTCGACGATGATGATCTGGAGATGCTGGTGATGTTTGTAAAGGACAAAAGGAGGAGGAGGGGGTGCTGTTGGTGGTGGATCTAAAAATATAGTGTTGTTGGGAGAAAAGATAAGGCGAAGGAGGCGATGGGGTAGGAGGAGGTGTTGTTGATATAAAATCAGAGATAGAAAGAAAATGAGGTGCTAGTGGTATTGGTGGAGGAAATGTAGGTGCGGTTAGTGGCAGATATGAGTGGCGGAGGTACTGTTGGTGAACAATAAAATAAAATAAAAAGAGAAGGAGGTGTTGGTGGAGGAGATGGAGGTGATGTTGTTGTTGATCTGTCTTTTCTCACTGGTTTGGTGGCATCGAAGCTACTGTTGCTGGTGGTGATGGTGGCGGGATAGAGGAGGCGGAAGAAAGAAGAAAGCAGATAAGAAGAAGAAGAACCCGATGGTGGGGAGGAAAGGGAAAGAATGATATTTTAAAAAATACTCCCTCGTTTTAAATTATTAGTCCGGTTTGAAAAGGTCAAGATATTAAGAAGACCATAGGAATTTACAAAAATACCCATATTAAATACTAAGTTGTTACTATAATTAAAGTTAAAAAAAGAATGAAGTTATAGGAAAAATAATAAATAAATTTGTTTCCTACTTCTGAAGATATTATTTAATTTTTACATTTGTCTATATATCTTTTGATTTTATATTAATAAATAATTAAGGGTATATTTGATAGTTTAACGAAAAAATAGAATAAAGGACTAATAAAAAAAGTCGGAGATATTAATAAAAACAAAATTTAAATATTATAAATGGAAATTGATTTTTGTCTTATTTTTATTTTAAATGGTTTTTATCTATAAATAATAATATGGGAAGAGTTTTTGTACACCAAGTTTGTTCCTCTTGGTGTTTTACTACTTGTTAGGCTAACCACTATGGACTGGAAATTCAAGATTCAATTTCTCTTCCACGTCAGACTGAATCAACTTCTAACCATTACGGTTATTCCATTGTTGTGCCAAATCGCTTGCCGCATTTTGCCAAATCGTTTGCCGCAAATAGATGAATTGTTAGATTTAATTTATAAAATTAAATCTGATGGTTCAGGATTGATGCGTCCAACCATTGGGCTCAAATGGATGAGCCGTTAGATTTGAACTCATCAAATTAAATATGATGGTCTATATTTGATGCGTCCAATGATTGGGCATTAGGCGTAAAAAAATGATTTTCCTTGCACCAAACCATTGGGCGCACCAGAGTTGATTCAAGTTCACGTTCAAGCACTTGCTTGAACGCTAGCTTGAATCATCGCATTAGGTGACGCTTTTATTCATGAATCTTAAATCTGGAGACCATAGTGGTTAGTCTTATATATTATTATTACAAACCAGTTCTCTTAAAAAGAAATAAAAAATGTTCACTTTCATCATATCACAATAGATGATGTTTTGGAGTTTGTTTAGGAATGAGTATCAATTTCCATCAGAAGAAAGAAAGATAGAATGAGTTATCGGAACTATATCTGCAATGCGTTCCACAGAATCTATTTTGCCAAGACAATCCTTCTTTGACTATAGACTATACCGACAAAAGTAATACTTCATTGGTCTTAAAATGATAGGTTTGTATAATTTAGCACAAAGATTAAAAAAACTAATCATTACAATCATTTTTTCATATTTTTTACTAATTTGTCATTCTTTTTTAAATGGTCTTTTCCATTAGATATTATATAAAAAGAGGAAAGATAAGTGGTCTCTCCATATATAAATTAGTAAACTAATAACATATGATTTTCCTTGAGTATAAATAAATTTATTTTTTTAACATACTCATTTATAAAAATCTTATAAATCTTTTAGAAACGGAGGAAATAGATATAACTCGGAAGTCGTAACATCCAGCCCCTCGCACGTCCTCTAAATATACTTCATGTTGTTTCAGACCTTTCGAGCATACAGGCCTTCTAAGACAGTTATTTTTGTCAGCTACTCACATGCTTAATTTATGACCAGTTTTTGAAATAACTATACAATTTTCGATTTCAAGTCACAAACATTTAACTGTGTACTTCTTTCACAAAAAATAGTAATTTATGACTTACAGTTTAGTGATTTTTTTAGAGCTGGATTTAAATGATCAGATCCAAATCAGGATATGTCGGCTAGAAACCAAATCCATACGGATATATGAATCATCTTGGCAACATGATCTAACAAACCGGTTGAAACTCCGCCCATGATATCTAATGAAATAATGTATGTTGGAATAATAGCGTGGAACAAGGTTTAGGGACTTAGAGCGTCCACAGGGGCGCGATCAAATGGCTGACTAAAGATCAAAAATGATCTTTAGTCTGTGTTTTCGAAGCGTAATGGTGCGATGGAATATAGTGGATAGTCGGGATTTTCCACTGTAGCTGACTAGAAGTAGTCAAAAAAATTCCCGACTAAAACCTCTTTAGTCGAGCGGGCTCGTAATATACCATTTGGTGCTAAGCGTTGGCGTAGGAATTCGCCCAGAGCCAAGCGTTAATCTGGGAGTTCACTTAGAAACACTGGCGGGAAGTTAGCAGTTCGCCTGATCAAGCGTTGTTCTAGGGGTTCGTCTGATGAAACGGGATACTAGGATCACGCCTACACACAAACGTGCTGCTGGAATACCGCTCAGCTGGGGCGCTTTCCTAGGATGCCGTTTACAATCTAACGTTGTGCTAGCAATCCGCTTATGGTTAGGCGAGACGCTAAGACGCCGCTCGCATGTAGGCGCGGTACTAGGAGTCCGCCGGAAGAATATTTACATTGTTACCGTTTTATTAACGTTATGAATGGGAAGAATATTTAACAGACTAGGTATCAACTTAAAGATTGAGAACATAACAGGGAACAAGCCCTGAGTCCCTGACTGCTGCCTGAAACCTAGGAGGAGGAAACGAGAGTTTGGGTCTATGAGTTTTAGCCGAGATTGCAACCAAGAACTGTTGCCGCTATGGAAGATTGGCCGGAAAACAGAGAGTGTAAGACTTGAATCGAGTGTTGCTGCAATGGAAGATGAGTATGTGGTGAAGTGGTTCGAGAATATTTTAGATGGGTTTGAGTTCGAATTGTAGAGATAAAAGAAGAAGAAGTAGGATGTGATGGTGAATTAGGACGCAGAACTGTTGTGAGAAACTTGCCAGAGGGTTGTGATGGATTCCAGTTGAAACGAAGACATGGGTTCTTGAGTTCATGATGTGATGACAGGGAAGAGAGATGCAGTTGGTACTGAATGAAATTGAGGTAGTGCAGAGAGATGGGTTCACGTTGTTGTGAACAAAGAAGAAGAAGCAGCTGATGGGTTTGAGCTTGGATGTGAGATGGGTATGAAAATAATTTGTGGCTTGAATTTCTGTTGGGTTTGAATTTTGGTTGAAGTCGAGTGCTGCTGCCGGAGATAGAACCGATTGTTGCTGCCATTGGTTCAGCGAGAAGATAGCCAAGAAGAACTGTCGATGGGTTTTAGGTGAATTGGGTTTTTAAAGATTACAGGGAGAAGAAGGCTGTCGTGAAATAATGCTGGGGCCGGCTCCTAGCAGCTCGCTTGGAATCCCAGGCGGAGACACCGCCCGTCCTATTCAAGTCAGACACAAACTTCGCACGAGTGCAACTCTTTTAGGCGGAATGCTAGCACTTCGCCCTACCAGACGCAATTCTGGGATAACGTCCGTGTCTTTGGCAAACTCCTATGATGTCGTTCAACAGTAGGCGTTACGTTAGGATTCCGTCCCACTTCGAACGAGACGCTAGGACACCGTTTAGCGCAAGCGTTACGCTAGAATTTCGTCCGTCCCCCCAAACGATACGCTGGAATTTCGCTCAACAACAAAAGAATCTATAGAACACCGCCCGACTATTTACGACTATTCTTGGACCGGACCAAAGACTAAATTTTTTAATCTTTTACTCTTTGGTCTAATCGCATAGTTAGAGATGTTCTTAGGGGTTTCAAATCCCACTAACCTATGTTTCTTCCTTTGTTCCTAAGATAATGTGGTAAGATTTGTTTTTACTTTTTCTCTATTAGTGAATCTTTGAAAGAATATTGGTTCGTACCGTTTTCCTGTGCAATACCTTAATTATAGGTGCGTATTCCATGATGTGTACATGATTTCTCGAAATATATGCAGAGGACATACATAGTACTAAATGAAAACAGTGTATCAAAAACCCACATTATGTAATAGAATAAAATCTCATCTTCGACTAAAAAAAAGAAAAAAGAAAGAAAAAGAAAGCTTCACCATACCAAAGGATTTACGTTTTGATTCAAAAAGGTCAAAAGTCTATGCATACCAAAGGGTTTCCGAAACCGTAGTGCGTCCACATTTTCTAAACGAGCGGTCATATCTCAGTTCATAATAACAACAAATGGAAGCAAATGAACAAGCACTGAATTCTAGCCTAATGAAATTGATGAAATGGTTCAAAATTCTAGTAGCTGTTTAGCTAGAAGGGTCTCTAGTTAGGCAAGGGAATCGGATTGAAAAGTAGCATCAGTTCGGTAGAATAGCACAAGAAAAATGTAAAAGTGATAAGGGTCGAACAGTTTTGATTGTAAAGAGAAAAGTTGTACAATGAATGTTACCCCAAAACACAGCAAAATGTCGGTTTGTGTTCCTGTCTTTATCCGTTTCCTTCAGAAGATAATAATAAAAAAATAGAGTTACAACTGGTGGTTCGCTACAACTGGGACTGTTTTCTTTATGTTTCTTTTTTGTATGCTAGCTCAGTTCACTGCGAGTGAAGCCCAAGTGAGAAAGCAAAGTTACTGAATGGTTGTTTGTTTGGTAGAGGTTTACCGTTTTTAGTCCAGATAATTTTTTTCTTCGTTATTTGGAATTATCTAGAAATAGAAACTTTGCCTCTAAGCTAAAGGGGAAAAGAATCTCGATCTCAACACGCTGTATACCCACTGTCCCAGCCTTTTTCTCTTCTTTTGTCTAACATTCATGATGATTGAGCAAGGTTGTCAAGCAATTTTGTCGCTTTAATGATAATGATCCCGTTTCCCATTACAGGATGCACGTATGTGTACCTATCCCTGGTTTTGATCCAACAGTCCTTGTACGAAAAACTGAAGATGCTCAACGATCTGATTTAGTTAGTCAATCTCTGACGTAATTAAAGATACCTGACATTACATGAATCTGTGAATGCAACAGCGGTAGTAGTACTGTAGCTAGATTACAAAATACAACTTTTAAAGCAGCTCACTTAGCTTGCTAGCACTAGATACAATTGAAACCGTTATTATTTCATTTGTTCGCTTCTGGGAAAGTTACGAAAGCCATTATAATCCCGCGTAAGTATGGCACATAGACCAACTGTTACTTACTCGTATGGTTTCTCAAAAAGAAAAGAAAAGTTTTTCTGTTTATTTTTGGTCGGTGCTACTATGATCTATCTAATTTGTTTTTCTAATACGACTCTTAAATTATTATTTTTTCTCTAAATACCAAAAATCCCCTTAATTGAAGAATACTCGTATAAATTGAGGGTATTAAAAAAACATTATGAAGTAATTTAAAGAACTCATTATCTAAATAGTTTTGGCAATGACTAAATTACCTTTGAATATCCCCAAATGTTGTTAACATTAAACTTAGATTTTGATTTTATCTTTTTAAGTGTTAGTTTTAGATGAAGAAGAAGGATTTTGAGAGATTTGAGTGATATGAAAGATTCTAGTGAGGAATTTGATATTGGAAAATTCTTATCTCACCAAATAGAAGGTGTGTACATTAATTTTAATGACTCCCAATTGCAATCTTTTGTAGAGAATCAAACTTTCATCCATGAAAAAACCCCAAATCAAACCCCTAATGGAACTTTAACCCCAAATGAAACCCTAAGTCAAGCTTTAAATGAAGGAACAAGTGTAGAGTCATACAAGGGAAATGAAAAAACTAATGATAGAAGTGCTCCAAATAATCAGGTATTGGTGCGTTAGAGGTGATTTATGGGATTTATTTGATACAAGCGGGAAATAAAAGTCGGCATTGAATTGTGATGAAGGAAATACCGACACAAAGTCAGCATTGTTGAAAATATAAAACAATGCTGACAGTCTCTTTATTTTTGGCAGAAAGTCACAATGCCGACTACTCAACAGTCGGCATTGTTTTTATTTTTCGTGCATACCTATCCTACAGTCGTATTGCTTTGAATACAAACCAATGCCGATTGTACCTGGAGTCGGCATTGCTTTGATTTTTCGGCAATACCGGCTACATGCTATATTAAACAATTTTTTTGTTAGATCGTTCTTCACTCAGGCTTGTGGGACAGTTGGGTCCAGATACTTCGGATAAGTATGCGACTGATTTGGAATTCACGAGTAGCAATGAATTGGTCTAAAGAAACGAAACTCAAGAATAAGTGTGTGTCGGTTTGAAATGACTTGCGAGAGAGCTGGGTCGTAAGCTAGGAACATCCACAAACGAAAGGATTATGTATATGAAAAGAAGACTAATAGGTTATAAAAGACTATTTCGAGGAAGGATAGATGCCCATTTAAGCTTGTGTTCAATTTTAAGGGAAATGTATGGAAAATGAAAGTGTGGAACGGTCGTCATAACCATGCGGATCCAGAATCTTTTGTTGGGCACTCCTTAGTTGTGAAGCTAAAACCTCATGAATTCGAGGAAGTAAAGAGATTGTCGGCATCAAGACGAAGGATAAAAATAACGTGTCTGCCTTAAGTACAATTTATAATGTGCAAGCAACTATAAAAAGGGAACGTTGGCAAGGTAGGTACGTTATGCAAGAATTTCTAAAGTTAGCTTTCGATCATAAATACACGCACAAGGAAAAAATTGGTCGGGCGGTAACGTTCTAAAAATATTCATTGCTCATCCATTGATGGCGCAATTGGATCAATCATTCTTTCCGGTTCCTGATGAATTGCACTTACAAGACAAACAAATACCATATGTTGTTGTTCAACATCGTGGGTTATACATCGAACAAGGTAAGATTCACGTTGGCTCGGTGTTTTATGAGAAACGAAAAGGATTACAATTATATTTGGGCATTACAACAATTGAAGTTACTTTTTCAGGGAAATGATTTTCCAAGGGTAATAATAACCGATAAAGACGAAACATTAATGACCTCCATTTTCGATGTTTTCCCGGATGCGCAAAATTTTCTTTGTGCATTCAACATAGTGAACAACGTGAATAAAAATTGACATGCGTTTATGGAACGTGAAGAGAGCAAAAAAAAGAGATCCATGTGTTTTTGAGATTTTTGAAGCGAGATATGATGAAGCATCGGTTCCAAAGAAGAGTGGAAGGCCGAAGGAGGAAGTTTCTACATCAAAACCACAAGAAGAAGAAGAAGATGAGAATTCACAAGTTATTCCCGATGTTGGTTCACAACCCAAGAATGAAGTTACTACATCCATAACCACAAGAAGAAGGTGAGAATTCACAATTTATTCTCAATGTTGTTTCACAACCGTTTCTAAAGAAGAGAGGAATGCCAAAGAAGGAACCTTGCACATCAAGTGAAGGAGCGATTCCAAAGAGGATAGGAAGGCCGAAGAAGTATGTCGAAGTTGGACCCCTAGAGTATGCAGAAGATGGGTTAGAGATAATAAGGATAAATCATGTTGAATAGAAAACCCTAAGGGATCCAAAAACACGTAGGCCGGGTCAAATTTATCATACTAAAATAGAAGTGTATATGAGTCAACTTCCCGATATCATTCATGAATATGTAATATATACGGATGATGTCGATGTCGATGGAAATGGAAATTGTGGGTTTCATGCCGCGACCGATGAATTTGGATACTTAGGTTTGGCAGATAATGAAGGGTTGACACAATGCCAACATGCTATAAAGAGTATGGTCAAAAAACTTATCGAAAAGAAGAGCTTTTATGAAGTAACGGTCGACGATGAAAAAGTGTTCAACGATTTGCATGCTCGTGTGCTTGGGCAAAAGGAGCCGATGAACTTCCTTCATACGTAATATTGGATGAAAATGCTGATATATGGGCATATACTAGAGGATATATTTAATTGTGTTGTTCATTTTTTTTAACCATTATGTCTCAACAATGTTTACGCCCAAGTGGCTAAATCCCGAAGGATTTCTTAAGAAGAGAATGATTGATTTCGGGTTGGTGAACGAGAATCATTTCACTATTCTCAAATTAAAAGAAAATTATCCATCGCCATCGGTTTCTGTGATGACTAAAAAAAAGGACGTAGTTCCCACTCGAAGGAATGGATGGAGTTATACGAGGAGAATCACCAATTTGGGATATTATGAACCTATCAATTCTCCGAGAAAAGACGACAATAATTGAATTGGTTGAAATGGATGAGAAATGAGCTTTTTTGGGATTCACTTGGTTGTAATGCGAATTTTTTACTTTCTAAGAACAATAAAACAAGCATAAACCTTTTTCTGTTAGTTAAGAACTCAAATAACTAAAACCCAAAACATAAGAATGTTGATACATAGAAACAAACACCTTGTTAACATCAACTTAAACCAAAGAACAACAATTTGTTAACATCCCACACCGGTTATCAAAAACTCTTTAAGGATTACGTAATGATCTCCGTACGCAAAATTGGTTATTTTCCATCTTCGCCATTCCTCTTCAGCTTACAATACAACATCATCATTTGTCTCACCCCTAAGTCGATAACGATTATAACCCGAACCAAAGCTATAAAATCTCCAACTTCTTTTTTATATCTTGAGATCGACAAAACAATACAACAACATTACAGTAATTGGGATTAGCGTTATTATTGCAGAAGTTTTCATAGATTTTATAGATGTAAATCATACTTATTAATCTATTTTGACGTCGTTCCGCACCCCTAGCTGGATAACAAGCTACGTAGTTTTGACAAAGCGATAAATCTTCATCTATTGCAAACTCCGGGGGATTCATATACGGCTGGGCCATTTTTGAAGAATATTTTGAATCTTCTTTAAAATGAGAATGGGTAGGTGTGTATCATATATATAAGGTGTTTTGCAAGATGACAAAATAACGGCTACATTTTTCAAAATGACTCAAGAATCGGCATTGTATGTTGAGCACAAGGCAATGCCGATTCTTGCTCAATACAAGGCAAAGATTTTGACAAGGATCGGCATTGCCTTGTACTCAACCTACAATGCCGATTCTTGCTCAAAATCTCAACCTAGTTTGGGATAAAAATCGGCATTGTCTGTTGAGCACAAGGCAATACAGATTCTTGCTCAAAACAAGGAAGAGATTTTGAGCAAGGATCGGCATTGCCTTGTGATCAACCTACAATGTCGATTCTTTCTCAAAATCTCGGTCTAGTTTTGGAAAAGAATCGGTATTGTATGTTGAGCACAAGGCAATGTTGGTTCTTGATCAATAAGAGGCAGAGAATTTGAGCAAGAATCGGCATTGCCTTGTGCTTAATCTACAATGTCGATTCTTGTTCAAAATCTCGGCTTAGTTTTGAACAAGAATTGGCATTGTATATTGAGCACAAGGCAATGCCAACTCTTGTCCAAAATAAGGCAGAGATTTTAAGCAAGATTCGGCATTGCGTTGTTATCAACATACAATGGCAATTCTTACTCAAAACTAGGCAACAAGTTTTGAGCAAGAATCGGCATTGGTTTGTGCTCAAGATACAATGTCGATTTTTACTTAAAACTAGGCAGAGTTGTTGACAAATGGGAAACTATTTAAACTTATAAAGCCAAACTATAAACTTACACCAAAGTAGCATAGTTTTACAGAGATCCAAAGTGAAAACGAACCCACATTGTTCAAAACCTAACAACGTAACAAGCACGCATTGTTCAAAAGCAAACTATCAAAAAAATAAAAATAAAAGTACATCGTCTAGCACCAATGAACATCTTCAATCACTCACGCCTCACCTTTTTGGCTACCCATTTTCTCTTATTTTCATTGAACAATTCCGTCGCATTGGCATTCTCTATGTTCTGCAGTTTCTTATCCAGCAAACGCATTTCTTCAAGAGTCAGCACCTTTTCTTTATCCACCTTAAAACTAATCCATTTCCCAACACTACCGAGTCGCTTTCGCTTTTAAACAAACAAAAATTAATTAGACGTATACAAAAACGACAATATATAATATCAATCAAAAAAAGTAAGTGAAAAACATTAAAAAATACTAAAACATGAAAAGAAATCGTACCACAGATGAAAATAAATTTCAAATTTAATTAGGAGATTTGGGAGGAGAATGAGGAGTAAAAGCGGTCGTTTCCATCATTATTGGACGGGGAACTTCAACGGACGGCGGGAATACCACATAATGATGTGAGCAGTTACAGTATTCTTGGTTATATTGTGGATCGACTTCATCGTCATTGACCGCAAGCGTCCAAGCACTCCAATTTACCATACGATATTGTTCCCTTTCCCTCCATGCATTGGGACCGGTCTTGGTGTATAGGTTGTGAAACTCTTCTTTGAAGTTGAAGAGCACAAGCGAAAGTCATGTCTAAGAATATGATGTAAAGAATCTCTCTCAACTTCTTGATTAAAGCCAAGTTGTCGCATTATACGCAATGGATCGTACATGACATATCTTCTTGTGTGAAACAACGATCTGTTGTTGAATATAACGTTATCGGGAGTTACAACACTTTATAAGAGATCTCTTTCCAACTCGTAAGGATCAAATACTACCTTATCAACCGTAATTTAGTCTAAAGATAATCTCATTTCTAATAAATTTTTGTTGTTACCTACAAATGGACCCTTTTGAACGAGTATTTGAAGGCTCTAGGCTGATGCGGCTGCCAATTTGTATTTTTCTTCAATAATTTGTTCTTACTGAACAATGTTAGGAAGTATTCGTACGCCCAGGCCTATATATATATATATATATATATATATATATATATATATATTTTACCTATGTCAAAATCAAAATCAAACAATATAATTGAGAAATCGACAAAATAACAAAAACAAAAACAATTAAATAAATTATTACCTAAAGGAAAGTAAAATTTCCAACAAATTGGTTAGTTCCCGCCTTGCTAGCCTTCCACATCTCTCCCATCAAGTGTGCAATAACTGCAGTGGCCCAAGAGTATTTTACAACATCCTCCAAACGATCCAACAACTGCAAGAAGTTTGCATTAGCTTGGCTTCCACTTGTGTCCAGAAAGATCCTAGTGCCCAACATATATAACAAATATGCAGCAGATGTATGACAAATCTCTTCGGTGGTCAAGTTTTGATTGTCCTTTGTCCCGCCGAAGGTTTCCTTTAACAAAAATAGATGAACTTTTTGATTGTATACTGACCACTAACATGGAAATTTACTTTTGAAGTTGCTTCATCCCAACCAAACAACTTATTAGTAAGAATGTGCAATTGTTCCCAACCTAGATCATTGGTGTAATTTCCTTCCAAAACAGATTTACCTTGCACATCAAGGTCTAGAATTTGATGAACATTATCGGGGATGAAGGACATATCACCAACCAGGAAATACATGGTATCAATTTCACCATAAAACCTTTCGGCGAAGCAATTCACAGTGACAACATCATAATCCACGTAATTGAGGACCGCAGGTAACAAACGAGATGCTTCCACTAGGTATTTAGCACCTGGATATTCATTTTCCAAATCCCAGACAAACATCGATTTGTCTCTAAAGATACATACTGCATTCTCATGATCCTACAAAACGAAAACATACAAAAACATAAATGAATAATCACAAAATTATAATAATAAATGACAAAAGACTGATAACCTTACATATGTTTTATAGACGATATGAGCCCACAAATCTTTGTATCCGAATAAGAGTTCATTTTTATACGGTTCACCCCAAAAATGGCCATCCTCGTGGTCAGGTAGCACTAGGTTTTCAACGAGTGTATAACACCCTTTTACTTTCGGTGTTGTTTTGCCTTTTCTTTTTCCTTGAACTTGTTCTTCTTCGGAAATTTCTTGTTTTTCGGGTTGAGATCTTTCTAACATCAACTCCTCTTCAGTAGGTTCACGGATGGATAAAATACTACGATTCCTTGGGGGGTTATCAACACCTCGGTTGTTTTCCCGTAATCGTTTAGTGCCACCATGACGGTTTGGAAGAGACAGTGGATTGGCGTCAACAACCTTTACAAATTCCTTTGACCATCTATTGGCTTTATTCTTCGTCCTAAATAGTAAGATATAAACATCAAAGCCAATTAATGAACTATGCATTACAATCTAGGAGTCATCATTGAATCATAAAAGGAGTCGGCATTGCAACATGAAAGTCGGCATTGTAACACTACCAATTTGGCATAGGTAAATGCACAGTCGGCATTGGATAGTGTCACACGATAAAATGCCGACTGTGGTCTATTTCATAGCATAATTCACATAATACTTTTGGCATTGCTTGTTGAGCAAAGTGCAATGCCGACTATACTTGAAAATGAGGTAGAAAAAATTGATTATTCAAGCAACTTTCGGCATTGCTTGTTGAGCAAAGCGCAATGCCGACTGTACTTAAAAAAGAGGCAGATCAAGTTTATTTCTCAAACAAATTTGGCATTGCTTATTGAACAAAACGTAATTCCGGCTGTTTTTAAAAAAGAGGCAGAACATCAAGCAACTTTCTGTATTGCTTATTAAGCAAAACGCAATACCGGGCAGAAAAATCAAGCAACTTTAGGAATTGAAATCTATCAACAGATGCAATGCCGACTCCAAACATATAAAAATACCCATATACTTAATCTAAGTCGGTACTGAATTCAACCCCAACCCAATACCGAAAGTAGCAGTCGGTATTGCATTCATCACAAAACCAATACCGAAAGCAAGAGTCGGTATTGTATTCAACTGCTTACCAATATCGACTGTTACGTTGTACCCCCATTTTACCCTAATTTTTAATTTAAAACCTACAACATACAATCATAACGCTATAAAACCAAAATTAAATTGATGGGAATCACTTACCTTCTTCTCACCGGAGCCATTTCCCTTAGTGGTTATCGTCAGAGTTCTCTTCCTCTTCTTGATTTGAAATTGCATGTAATTTACCTTTCAAAATTTGTTTTGCTTTATTTTGAGAAGCAATTCCAACTTCAGGATCATTGCATGACCTACTATATTGTTTCATTCTAGGCATTTTTATAGAAAGAATTAATCGACGAAGAAATTTTTAGAATCGTCGATGAAATGACGATGAATTATGGAAGAAGAGAAGATGAAGAGGAACAGTTGGCACTTCAAATGGAGGGGATACCAATTTTATGTTTTTTTACGTTTTCTTTTTTTTATTAGGGTAAAGGACAGTATGGACATTTTATCATTATGAAAAATATCTCTTAGTTAAAATCAAACCCCATATAACCGCGAATATCTATCAATTTTTATGAGTATTTTCCAATTAACGGTTCTACAAAAAAAAGTTGATTTTTGAAAAAAGAAAAGAAAAGAAAAAAAAAAAAGAAAAAGAAAGAGAGATGTTGCGATATATTTTCAGTTAATAAAAACCTAATGAAAATTAGACTAATTAAAATAGAATCAAAAGTATGCAAATTAGAACACCACAAATCAACGTTACTTTTAAAGTTGTCAATGACTTCACTCGTTCTGTTTAATTAGTGAACTACCAACATCTTCTTATTTCTTACTTTCTATAATGTCCAATTGATGCAATATGGAAGTAGGCGCCAGATATCATCATTCCTCTCTTTTATTTTGATTAATGTCCAAACAATTTTTTTTTGGATCGTATTCGAAAAGATCTATTTCATTTAGAAAACTCTAAGAAAGTAAGGCCCGACTTTCCTAGCAAATCTGTAATGAACAAAATCATTGTTGACAGTTTCCTGATCAATATTGTAAAACTTGCATTTATTATCAATATATAACAAGGAGATTACAATTGAGTAGGCAAGGAATTCTGAAGAGCTGTCCGAATCATGAAATGAACCTTAGAAGGGATTTCTTTGCAGCATCTCAAGTCAGTAAAGGAGTTCAGCTAAGTCTAAATTGTTAGATATACAGAAATATAAGAGAGGAATAACACCACTTATTGATTGCAATTGATCGGCTATATATATAGCCATTATACATAACTGAAATGAAACTAAAAAGCAATGAAACTGTTGAGCAAAAATAGCTTGGCCTAAAGACTAGCTATTTCCTGTGGAATAGCAACAAAACTAAGAATAGACTAACGGCTAGTGGAATCAGTTGAGCACATGTGTTCAACATTCCCTCCCTTAAGCTGAAACATCTGTTGTTTTAGCTTATTTCCAACATTCCAAGCATCGTACGAAGTCTCTCGAATTGTTCCAGCTTTAAAGGTTTAGTCATAATGTCCGCAAGTTGATTAGATGAATTGCAGTAGCTCAAACCAATGGCCCCTTCTTTCACCAAGTCCCTTAAGAAATGAAACTTCACATCGATGTGCTTGCTCCTTCCATGAAACACTGGATTCTTGGATAATTGAATGGTAGAGCTGTTATCACACATGATTCTAGTGTGTGATTTGTCTTCAAAACCCAAAGTATTTAATACCTTCCTGATCCAAGCATTTTGACACGCACACATGGTTGCTGCCATGTACTCTGCTTCAGTAGTAGAGAGTGCAACTACTGATTGTTTCTTTGAAGACCAAGAAACAGCTCCACACCCAAGCATAAACACATAGCCAGATGTACTCCGTCGATCATTCAGGTCCCCAGCATAATCACTATCGGTGAATGCTAAGAGTTGCAGGTCCTTTTCTTGCTTCTTGTAAAGAATTCCAAAATCGAGAGTGCCTTTCAAATATCTCAAAATTCTCTTAGCCGCAAGCCAATGAGACATGGTAGGCTTAGACATGAATCTACTTATCAAACAAACACTAAACATTAAGTCAGGCCTAGTGACAGTTAAAAACATTACACTTCCAACTACCTGTTTGTATAATGTTTCATTAAATTTGTCTCCTTCATCATCTTTGAGTAGCTTTGTTCCTGGCACAATGGGATTCTTTACTGCATTTACTTCCTCCATGTTGAATCTGGACAATACATCTCGGGCATATCTTTTCTGACAGATTGAGATGCCATCTATGCTTTGATTCACTTCTACCCCAAGGAAATATGTCATTTTGCCCAAGTCTGTCATATCAAACTCTTGCATCATGGACATTTTGAAATCCTCTAGTAGCCTTGTATCATTTCCAGTAAAAATTAGATCATCTACATAAAGGCTTACCAGCAAAATATGCTCTCCTTTTGATTTTGCAAATAGAGTGTGTTCACTAGGACACTTCTCAAAACCTTCACGTGTGAAGTAGGCCTCAATCTTGCTATACCAAGCTCGTGGTGCTTGCTTGAGACCATACAAAGCCTTCTTCAGCCTATACACCTTATCTTCTTCTCCTTTTCTCGTGAAACCCAAAGGTTGCGCCACAAATACCTCTTCATTCAGCTCTCCATGAAGAAATGCACTCTTCACATCCAGCTGAAATACATTCCAGCTAGATTGGGCTGCCATCGCAAGTAACATACGAATTGTGTCAAATCTGGCAACAGGAGCAAAGACTTCTGTGTAGTCTACTCCATATTGTTGTGCATACCCTTTGGCCACCAACCTAGCCTTAAATTTTTCAACTTCTCCATCCTTGTTGAGCTTTGTTTTGAAAACCCACTTAACTCCTATGGGTTTAACGCCAATTGGAAGTGTAGTGAGTTCCCAAGTATGATTCTTTTCAATGGCTTCAATTTCAACAGCCATGGCTTCTCTCCACTTTTTGCTATTGATTGCTTCTTCAAAAGAGATTGGATCAGTTTCTGTCACCATCATCGCATTTAAACCCCTTCCTAGCTCGTAATCAGCCATCCAATTTGGTCTTCTTCTTTCACGTGCACTTCTTCCTCTTGCTGCAGCTTCAAGTGTGTCATGTTGCATTTCATGTTGCGGTGCATCTTCTTGTGTGTTTGAACTGCTTCCCGGTGCATCTTCTTGTGTGTTTGAACTGCTTCCCAAATGTGGTGGAGTGGGCTCATCAGCTTCATCAACTTCTTCTCCTTCTTGAGCATTTTCTTCTTGTACACCTTGATCTTCATCTTCGCATTCAAGTGCACTTTGTTTAGTTTCTTTATTCACACCTTCCCAGTTCCAGCCTTCTTCTTCCTCAAATACGACATCTTTGCTGATAATGATTCTATTTGTAGTGGGATCATATAACCTCCAAGCCTTAGATTCATCACTTACTCCAAGAAAGACACATTGTTTGCTTTTGTCCTCCAACTTTGTTCTCCTTTGATCTGGTACATGAGCATGTGCTAGGCATCCAAAAATTCTGAAGTATTCCACCATTGGTTTCTCACCACTCCATGCTTCTTCTGGAGTCTTGCCTTCAACTGCAGCTGTGGGGCATCGGTTTTGAATATGCACGCACCATTTTGTAGCTTCAGCCCAGAAGACTTTGGGAACTTTCTTCTCATTTAGCATAGAACGTACTGCATTAAGCATTGTTCTATTCTTCCTCTCAGCAACACCATTTTGTTGGGGAGTGAAAGCTGCTGTTAATTGCCTGCTAATTCCTTGTAGTTGACAATATTCCTTGAACTCATTTGAACAAAATTCACCACCTCTATCTGTTCTAAGACAGCATATAAAATCACTAGTTTCCTTTTCTACATGTGCTTTGAAAGCCTTGAAAGCAGCAAAGGTTTCAGATTTTTCACGCAAGAAATAGACCCAAGTCTTGCGTGTTAGATCATCAATGAAACTTAGTATATACCTCTTCCCATTGTTTGATGCAGGTTTGATGGGGCCGCACAAATCTGAATGTATGAGTTGAAGTCTTTTTGATGCTCTCCAACTGCTTTTCTTTGGCATGTGTGCTCTTTGTTGTTTTGCTGTTAGGCACACAACACAGACCTTCTCAGGAAGTTTGAGCAAAGGAAGACCAATTACCATCTTGTTGTAAACAAGTGTCCTCAGGCCTTTGTAGTTTAGATGTCCAAAACGACAATGCCACAGATGAGCTTCTCTTTCTGATGTGGTTGCAGCTTGAAGACAAAGAGGGACTCCTGAATACTTTAAGGAAGGATTACAAGGAATGCAAAACATCCTATTGATGCTCATGTTTGTCTGCATAATGACACCTCTATTTGGATGATAAATTTTGCAAACTCCTTGCTGAATGATAATACATAACCCCTTTTCTTGGAGTTGTCCTATGCTCAACAAATTGTTTTTAAGCTCAGGAACATAATATACTTCAGTTATTACCTGAGTTATACCATTGTTCAGCTGCATTCTTACGTTACCTTTTGCCACCACTGCCATCTTCATGTCATTTCCAAGCTTCACAGATCGGCTGAAATTATTTTCTAGACTTGTGAACCATTCTCTATTTCCTGTCATATGGTTGCTGCATCCTGAATCGAGAAACCACATTTCTTCTTTGTTTTTGGTAGGTTCAGTATGAGCCATGAGCAAGAGTTCTTCTTCTTCTTCTTCGTCAACTCCTGCATAATTAGCTCTTCTCTCCCATTCTGGACATTCATATTGAAAATGTCCCAACTTGTGACAGTTGAAACATTCAACAACTCCTTTGTTTGGAAATGGTCGTCCCCTTCCTCTGCCGCGTCCTCTGTTGTACATGCCACGACCTCTACCTCTGCCGGTTCTATCTTCTTGAGCCACCTTCAACACATGCTCTTCTTCTTGTTGTCCATCCATACGTTGTTCATGAATCAACAAGCTTCCATGTAGCTCGTCGATACTCAAAGTATTCAGATCATTTGACTCTTCAATTGAACATACAATGTAGTTATATTTGGGAGTCAGTGATCTAAGTATTTTGCTCACAATAATACTTTGATCCATTCGTTCATCATTGGATTTCATTTTGTTCACCACAGCAAATGTTCTTCCAAAAAAACTGTCGACCTTTTCTCCTTCCTTCATAGAGAGTAGTTCAAACTCTCTGCGCAATGCTTGCAACTGCGCTCTCTTCACTTTTGTTGATCCTTGATATTTCTGCTTCATTGAACACCAAATTGTTTTTGATGTTCCTTTATCAAGAATTGTTTCAAGGATTTCCCTTCCAATCGCTTGAAACAAGTAATTCTTTGCCTTCATGTCCTTTAGCGTAGCTTCTTCTACTGCCTTCCTTTGTGCATCACTTCCTGATGACACTCCAGATTCTATTGTTAGAGTAGGGATCCCCTTCTCAACCACACTCCACAGCTCCTTACTTCTCAGAAAATTCTCCATTGTCATGGACCACCAATTATAGTGTCCATCAAAGGATGGAATAGATGCCTTCATGAATTTTTCTGACATCTTAAATTTCTGATTCTTCACACTCTTGAGTTACTCACAATCTTAAGGATTAGCTCTGATACCAAATGTTAGATATACAGAAATATAAGAGAGGAATAACACCACTTATTGATTGCAATTGATCGGCTATATATATAGCCATTATACATAACTGAAATGAAACTAAAAAGCAATGAAACTGTTGAGCAAAAATAGCTTGGCCTAAAGACTAGCTATTTCCTGTGGAATAGCAACAAAACTAAGAATAGACTAACGGCTAGTGGAATCAGTTGAGCACATGTGTTCAACATAAATATATTCAAGCATAGCATTGTAGGTAGTACGTTTAACACTGAAACTAACTTGGTTATCGGAACTGAAGCAAGATATACTATCACTACTCACTAGTACCTACTTCGACAATTGGACAAGTACCAAAAACAAGTGATAGATGCTCCAATTAGTCCACTATTTTAACTTTTCGCTGCAAGTTCCAACCATTCTTAGTTATTGATTCCTTCATTGTTGCCCATCTATTTTTAGCCTTTTTGTGGGTAGGAGAACAATCACTCTTAAAAGATAGAGTTGTTCTTCCACTTGTCGTGGAAAAAGAAGATAGATCTACCATTTTGAAATGTAACAAGTGTTATTGTCCACCATTATTTACATAGATTTCCGAACTCCTTTTTAAACACCTCTTCCTGAGCTAAGGAAGTATCACGAGGAGTTAACTCTACTGCACCACAATGCATCCTGCGTTCTACCATATATCCAAATTGTTTAAGCATCATGTTAGTTGTTTATTAGCATATAGATCTCTATCCCAACAATCCCTTGGTAGAAAGTAAGCGGCATGACTGAAGCAGAGAAAGCATATGAGGGGAAAACCAACGAACATGGAAATCGAATCTATGCAGAAGAATAAATAAATCAACCTAATAAAAACTGGCAATCATATTGTAAGCCCAAATAAAACTCCCTTAATTAACTAATAAGGAAATAATTTTTTTAATTCCATTTAATTTTATCTCATTACTTAGCATGATCCACGGTGACGAATCTTAATCTCGTGGCAGATGCATCATAATTTCATTTTCTTACTTAACTTGATGCGCTTCAATAAACTTTAACTTTGCGGCGGATGCATCATATTTTATTTTATTTTATTTTATTACTTAGCATCCACCACGATAAACCTTAACCTTGTTTTGGGTACCTCATATATTTATTTGATTACTTAGCATGATCACCGCGACAAACCTTAATCTTACTGCAAATGTGCCATGATTTCTTTTAATTTAATTTAACTTTACTACTTAACACCACCGAAGAGAAAAAAAAAATTACTTAACATGACCAGTCACGACAAACCTTAAAATTGCGACGGATGTGTCATAATTTCATTTCAGCATTCAACATGACCTTCCGTGATAAACATTAACCTTATGGTAGATGCATAATGATGTTCTCAGATTGTTAGAATGCCCATCTTCCTTTGATTTGGCACGTATTCCTGTTTCATAAGCACAAAATTTAAACCTAACCAACATATTGTTTATGACCGCATTCCAGGTATACCAGGTACAACGAACCAACCAAAGCAACACCAACGGTCCAAAACATTATATTTGTTACATTAAACTGTTAGTAATGCCCCATATTCAGGTAAATAAGAGAGAAAATACAATAAGTTCATTGGGTGAAAAAATGGACGAACGACCGACCATCCTATAACGTTCACTACGATGAGTTGTGGGACGTCCCTCGGAGTGGACGATGCGAGATAAATACCAACCACTATGTGGAGAAAATGGAATATGAATTCCGACTGACGAGAATACCATCTGGGGGTAACTTCCAGCTCTTATTTAGACGCTGCAAGATAACCAACGTACTTGATTATTATGTGAAATTTAGTATGGCCATTCCAAAAAAAATATTAAGTGTGAATGAGCTTATATGGTGATTTTTCGACTAAGGGTAAAATAGTCATTTTATGAACAAGGAAAAATGGTTATTTTGTAAACCATTAGGCCTAACTCAAGTTTGATTGCTTAGTCAAGAAAAACTCAAGTTTCATGGATACAATTCAACCTCCAAGTCTCACAAAGAACCTGAACATAAGACGAAACTCAGCCAGGGAGGATGAGCCTCCTCATCTAAGGCGGAGGCTGAACCTCTTTACCAGTGACGGAGGCTAAGCCTCAATACTCAGTGGATCCTCAGCACCCAGATGAGCCTCAATACCTAGGTTGAGCTTCCTCCTCCAAGGTTGACGCTCAACTTCAACCTTTACTTTGCTCATATGATCGGACGAAGGCTAATCTTGCTCCTATGGTTGGACAAGCCACATCAGGCCCTAGCCTCTCTACAGATCCAGCTATGCCTCCGCTCATCTAATCGACAAATGTCCATACTAGGTCAACACTTGACCTCTATCAGGCCTTAGCCTCTTTATAGACCCGGTTTTTCAACAGCCTTTCTTCAGAGCTTGCCATATCTTGCTTCTATCCTGAGAAAACATCCACAACTGGGTCATGCTTGACCTCATCCAATCTTGTTCTCCTTTTATGACACACACGAGTACAACAAGCCTCCTTGAGCTCTCCACATGACTCAGGCTTGTCTCCACACGTAAACATAATTATTCATCTATCAAAAGTTACGATAACTTTGGAGAATACTACCACATCATATGACTCATCATATTTGATTACGTAAGAAATGGATAACTTAAGTTTTGGGTCTAGCAGTCTACGACATCAAAGAGAAGAATTTTGGTTTCTAAAATCCTAATCATACTTTCTTTATTGATTCATCTCTAGCAATTTTGATTTCTTTGAGACCGGTTTCGACGGAGAAGCAAAGGGTATAGTTCAATCTGCATCAAAACTTATTCACAAAGATGTTTCGAATACAAACATGTGATTTTGAAAGTAAGTGGTTTTTCACTTTCCATGTGTTTTCAATGGCTCATAGAGATAGTAGTAACATGAATGAGAGAGTTTTTGGTGGCAATGAAGGTTCTAGTAGTAACCCTCAAAATACTAGAGATATTCCCTCCTTCCCATTCACTTATGCAACCTATGAAAAAATGCATAACCTAGTTTTTCGATAATAATACTCGATTATGTTTTGTGGATGGTGAATGCTTGAACAAATACAAAATTATCCATGGGAAAAACAAAATTATAAAAAGAAGATTTGTCCCAATTTTAGACACCGAGTATGTAGACTTTGTTGGTCAATGGAAGTGGGGAGTCATTCATATTGGAAACTTTGATGCATGTCCAAGTCTAGTAGAACAATTATATGCCAACATGCACAACCTAAACATTGAGAAATACAAATTTTATACAATGGTTGGAATAGAGTCTTCGAATGAACCGAAGAATTATTGCGTATCTTTTAGATTATCTCTTGAAAATAATTTTCTGCCTACATATGATAAGAGATGTTGCCCGAGTAAATAGGAGATCTCTTGTCTTCTTGGAATAGAAATGCTTTGCTCATTAAGGATTTACCTCCTCATATCAAAAAATTTGGCAAGCTTGATGCTACAAACCTTTGTCCCAACAACATGCTAAAAGTAAAGTGGAGCATGGACATGGATGAACATATATATTATCTTGTGTCTAGTACTTCTAACTTTAATTTTGTTGTTTTATTATTAGACAAATGATAAATATTCGTTTTAGAAACAAAAGTCTTGGTTAGTCACTAAAATTTGCAACACATTTGATATCATAATGGAAGATCCACGAAATATGATACCAAAAGCACTAATTGATACCATCCTCAAAAGAATGAGAGGACATTCTCATGTTGGTACAATTGCAGGGGAAGACACTGGAAGCATTGACCGTGAAACCTTTCTAAGGATACTCTAGATAAAAACTAATCGCCTTCAACATTAACTAGAGTATGCCATTTCCAAGCATCCAGAGTTGACTGAAGAATTGTCAAATATTACGAAAGGTATCATATATTGAATCTGAGGGATACATTGATTAGAGTAATTCTGCTTAGTCACTATGTCTCTGCTTGCAGTTATGTCTAAACTTTAAACTCCTTAATTTTTAATATTTTAGTTTTATGACTATTTTTAACTTGTATCTTTGACTACTCTATGAGTGACTACACTTGTTTCTTAAAAAAAAAAAATTGCCTCGAAAGTAGTATTGTGAGATAAAATATAGACTTATTATATATATTTTTGTTTCATTAATTACTTGGTCTTATTTTCTTCTGGTTTGTGACTTTTGATTAATGGATGATTTTCAAATCTGATCTTATCAATGGCTATATCAAAATCATAAGAAAATTATGGTGATTTAACTCATATGTGAGTCACAATACTAATAGTTTTTTATGTTTTATAATCTTATTATTTTGACATGAGTCTGTGATCGATTTTAGTCTATCTCATGGCAGGGGATGACTTAGATCATGTTTTGACTTCTGTCTATTAAATTTTTCTTTGTGTTGTTCTCTTGTTGCAACAAGGAATAACATACATAGTAAGAGAGTTCTATTATTGAACTCTTGCTTAATGATATATCTTTGTCGGGAGTGTGGTTTCTGATAATTATTTTCCTGATAAGTAACTAAATCAATTTTAGTTAGGCTTGTCGAACTAGGAAAGCAGTACTCTGGTTAATCGTTTTCCTGATAAGTAACCAAGTTAATTATGATCTTAGTTAGTCTTATCAAAGTTAGGAAAAATTACTTCAAGTAATTTTTTTTCTTAATAAGAAGCTAAATTCTGATCTTAGTAGGCTTATTGGAGATAATATGTTTGACCCCCAATTGGCTTAGACTCTTGTTGGTTGAATCGAGTTCTTATGAACTTGTGAAGTTCTTTCAAAGTACTTAGTGTATTGTCGTTTCATACCTTTGTCATTTTTCATGGAAAAAAAAGGACAAATATATGGAGTATAGAGTGATTCCAATCACTTGAGAAAGAGCATATGTGCTGTAAAAAGTATATATCTAACGGAAAAGAAATAAAACATTGGTTAATAGGGTGAGACATACCATGTTGTGTAATATTTACATACTACGAATTGAATAAAAATTATGTTCGGGTTGGACATATGCCCAGATCAGCTTTAGGGAGAATATAATAATTGTTATTCAAATGCTTCAACAATGACATTTATTTTGAATATTTGCGGGACATATTATGTTGTTGAAACTTGGATCAAGCTTATGAAGATAAAATTAAGAGATTTTTATATTATGTAATTTTTTTTTAGGCTATTTAACATTTGGTACCCAACAAATGTCCAACACATTGGTACCAGCATTTCAAATATTAAGGTTTGGTACCTAGACTTGGTAAAGACCGTCAAGTCCAACCATTGACCTAACTGATTTAAAATTTCTGTAACAGAATAATAATATTGCCTAATTGTCCTTATCATTTATAACAATGACCCGAGAAGTTATAAAGTCAGTTAGAAATATTAACGTTTCTGCATCTCACAGACACTTAGAAATGTACATCCACGATCAAATAAATACACAAACCACATATCTATTTCAATTCTTCTTTTCCTACTAAAATAGATCTGTTATTACCCTGATTCATATCTACTTCGCGTGAACATTAGAGATAAATAATGTTTCTGGGGGTATTGGGGATTCAAGTGATTTATGCTCAATTTAGGATTTTGTTAACTGATCGAAAAGAAAACTTGGGTTTGAATTAGATTTTGATTTAGTATTATGTTTAAATTTTTGAAATTCAAAATTTAGGGTTGTTGTTGTATTTAAAGTTAGGGGAATTTTTCCAGTTGAGAGATAAGATTTGAAGATAAGATTAAATTCAGTTGATCCTAAATATAACAGAGTTGATGAAATCAGTTCTAGTAAGAGACCTAAATTGTCTTCTTCTCATCTTCTGATAATAATAATGGTGAAGATGGTGAAATTATTATTTGGAATGGGAAAACAAGAAATTGATTTCATTAGGTTATTAGAAGATGAACTTGAGAAATTATATTGTTTTTTTTGTTGATAAAAAAGAAGAATAAATCATCATATCAAAGGTATATCATATGGATATATAATACTACTCCTATTAACGGCCGACTTACAGGTTCTAAGGAGATGGAAGATAAGGAAAATGGTCGTAGAAATGGTGTAGCGTAAGAGAGGTACTGTTAACTAATTAATTTTAATGGGACTTATTTTTTTCTTTTTTATTTTTCAAACATGTGCTAAGTAATTTCATGTTGTTAAGTAATCTTTAATTAATAATTTTAATTAAAATGTTAACCGACAGTTATGTCAATGTTTATCTTGACGGTCTCTGACGGGTCAAGGTACCAACCTTTAATATTTTAAATATTGGGTACCAAAGAAATGTATTGGACATTTGCTGGGTACCAAACGTTAAATAACCCATTTTTGTTAATAATTATTGTATTCTCCATTTGTAAAGAGTTTTGTCACTAAAATTGACAAAGGGGGAGATTATTAAAGCACTGCTTGGTTGAACCCACCAAGCGTTTATATGTAAAGTTTAGTTCTAAAAATCGAGTCGCTTGAGTAAATTACTAAAGTCAACTTCGTTAGGTTAGACTAGGAACATAAAAATGTTGAGATTCATGAAAACCTAAAGACGTATCAAAGAAAAAAAAAAGACATCATCCTTCAGCTTGAGGTTAGTAACTATAAACTTGACCTACTCCATTTCTATCAATTGTTCATACAAGTCTTTATTCATTGAACATAAAACATACAAAATTAAGGTTTGTGACAATGACTTTAGTATTGGTGAGTTGTTCATTATAGGGTGATCAAAGTATCAAAGGAAAGATATACCATGGATGTCTCGGCAATTTTAAGTGTATATATGGAGTTACGTAGGATGTATAGTTTATCTATAGAGCTCGTATTTACGACATTGCACTAGGTGTGTTGAACTACCGGGTGAATCCAAACCTTAATAAATATACTTGAAAGCAATTTTAGAAACATAGCTTAAAGGAATTATACTTATAAAACTTTGTTTCAAAGTCCAAAAAGGGGTTTATGACCGATCCAAGGATCAATCCCAAGTGGGAAGGACCGATCCTGATTGAATATAACTTTCATTTATATTTTCGATTGGTCTGTTAATCTTCACGGGTTTTTGCATATACCGAGATATATAAGTTAGATTGAAAAATTTCATTAAAATGTCGACATAATGATTTGAACATGTGTCAAACTCTAATTTTTTAGTGTTCAAGTATATACCTTTGATAGTTAAGGCATGATCCTAAGTTATCTATTTTTATATATTATATTTTTTTTCGAATTATATGTTTTTCATTCCCTTAGATTTGCATATCTCTAGATAGTAAGTTATATTAATAAAGTATATGTTATGTGCTAATCTTAGTTGTATTTCTCTTATGAGTTTACTTGTTATTTACTAATTTTGTAAATATAATATCATTACATATCTTGAGAATTTTTTTGAAATCGGTAAATAGGTATTTCCAAACAAGCCTTGGTCATAACACTATAAATAGTAAGTCTTGTATTCTTACAAACTCATCCCAGAATACACTTTTTGTAGAGTGTTGAAAAACGAACTTGTTAAAGAGATATGAGTAATTTAATTAGCTGAAACATCTTGCGTTGTCTTTTGTTAAAGACTTATTTGGGATTAAGTAGCATCTAGTTTTACAGTTGGTGGAAGGCTAGATTTTTATTTAGTTTTCTTTGATTACTTGTGTTTGAGAAAACGATGTTGTCATATTCGATTGATCGAACTTTTATTCTAAGGTCCTTCTCTGGTAATATAATGCCACTTATGTTTGTCTGAAGATTCAACTAGTATAGATCTAAGTGATTTTGGATCTGTATGATAGAACTGTTAATCAGTTAATGTAAGCAGAGTCCGTTATGTGCATTTGATCAAAGGAGAAATCAAGTTGTTTTACAATGGTTACTTTTTAAAAAAATTGAAAATTGAAGACTTGAAGACTTTTTTTTGTTCTGATCTTTGTATGTGACTTTATACGAATTTGATTCTTTGGAATTACATAAGCATCTTATCTTGATAAACATCAGATTTGTAGAAAATCGAACAAACTGTTTAGTTGCTTGGATAGAGCTTGTTCATCAAGACTGGTTATTTCGATAATCATCGTCTTGTTTGAGCATTTGACCAACAAATTTTATTGATTAAACAGAAGATTCTTTTACCCTACTTTACCACTGATCTAATGAGTGATTACGGGTAGTTAAAAAGTAATTTGGTTACTGAAGCAGGTTAGTCCTTTAATGTCCCGGGTTACAATCAAAGGAGTTGAGTGTAGAAGTCTTCATAGTGGTGAAGCGACTCAAGATAGTGGACTCTGTCTTGGATTCACCTGTGTTATCGATATTGGTTGTAGGCTCAGGATACTGAAGGAACTGAGTAATTTAGGGTACTTTACGTGGTCTCAACGATACGAAGTTGTGGTTGCCAATTTGTATAGCGGTTGAATTCTGAGAGTACTCAGAACTAGACTAAGTCCCGGGATTTTACTGCCAAGCAGTTTTCCTCGTTAATAAAATCTTGTGTGTATGTGTGATTTCTTTACTTTCCGCATTATAATTGTTATTATAATTAAGTAATCATACTTGCCCATTAATCACTTCTTGGTGACGATCCCATAGTTAGTTCAGTTTGAACTTTGGCTATTACCAAGAATCAACTTGTTAAAATAATCTTTTGGTCACTATTGTTTCGATACGATTATACAAGGTGAGTCTGCATAGGTTGATATCGAAAAGATTATGGTGTATTTGGTACCCTAATCATTTCAATTATTATAAAAAAAAACATGGTATACATGATGCAAAATTTCTATGATGTAAAACCATGTTTATGATAAAATTATTACGTTTAATTTATGTTATATATGGAAAATAAATAAATGAATCTGATGACACCTTCCTAGAATTGGGTATTCCTTCAAGAATTTAAAGACAAAATTCTAGATATCCCCCAAGATTTGGGCTTGCAATACTTATCAATATTATGTTGCTGACATATTCAACAATTTTATAGGAAAAAAATTATGTGGACCTAAATGTTTTCAATATCAAGCTTGAGGTGAGTATGTACAAACAATACTATATCAAAAGGTAGAATTCCCTTTATACGGCTTCACAAGCATAAAATGAAACATTGGACAAGGTTATTTGACTAGCCTTCTAAATAAATAAGTACTTCTAGAACACCTCAGCGGATTTAAGATATTTTACAATGAATTCCCAATACACCACCAAAGAAGATAATGTCTAGCTTCTGAAACCACCAGACAGAACTCAAATTATTGAAATACTGATGAGCATGAAACCCTGAAGAGCATCATGACCTAGTTAATAGATTCTCACCAGGTATTCTCCGGTCTCATTGGTAGATAATTAGAGCTCAAACGATTGAGATGATCAAGAGATTTTTCAAATACTGGTTTCATTCTAAAACATCTAACTGAAACCAATCTTACACTTGAGACAAAAATTCCCCAACAACGTTTAAGTGCAACCTATATGTCTGGTAGGGAATAAGTGAAAATATCTATGAAAAGGCATGGTATAGAGTATCCCAACAATATATTTTGTAAATAACCTATAAAAGACAATCCTTGAAGGATTTTATAGAGAAAGGTAAGATCTTGGAATAGACAAGGATGTCGAACACCTAAATTCTACTTTGAATTATAAAGGTAAGAACAATTAAATGCAGGGTAGAAAGTAAAAGTATATACAAGATTTTTTTGACGAGGAAACTATCAACCACTGAAAAAACTCCCTGACCTAATCCACAATAAGCTTCAACCAAGCAGTGCCCCAACAATTTACCTTGCACCAGGAATGATTCATGTAGTGCACAAAAAGGGTAAATATGGGTTTCTAGCTCTTAAATTAACTAGACATCTAAGACATGTGATGGGTGTCAAACCAGTCAAAATGTTTGCTACACTTTCTAGAACAACGAGTAGAGTAAAAAGTAAGGATTCATTCCCACAGAGAACAAGAAATTGTTACTTGTTGTCGAAATCATAATCACCAAGGCTTTTTTTTTTTTGAATTATTAAACTAATTTAAACAAAACTAAAAAAAAAAAAAATTACGGGCAAGTAGGAAGTTGGGATGTACTGGTTAAGGGTTTTTTTTCAACCACAAACATGTACTTGAATTAATAATTATAATTAATAGTTAATCTCTCGTTATCAAAAAAAATCCCTAGAATACTTTGATAAGTGCATATTTTACATATTTAGAGTGTCAATTTCATGCTACTATTTGCTAGGCTTCTTGTAAATTATTGTATATTACGTGTTTTTTTTTGTTTAGTTATCTTTTAGTAGGTGAAATCAACCAAAAGAAGTGAGTCGACACTTAATTGTGCTAGAAAAGAAGATATACAAGTAAAGAAGATCCAAATACTGGGTGAAACTTGTCCGAATCTAGGATTTCTTGTCATTATCTTGTAGAGAACGAAGATGTGAAGCCAACGGCGAAAGAATGAGGTCATTCCGACCTCGTATGAAGAAGTTATGGGCTAAAGAGGAATTATAGTTGTTGGTTACCCGGAACTGATAGGTCAACGAAGGTTTAATGGAAAAAATGATAATAGCACCAGTTCACTCGTTAAGGGCTACCAATATTTGAATAGTGCTAAAGGCACCAGTGGGTAGATAAGGGCGGCTAACATCTTCTTTACCTTAACCATCTCGTGAAAATAGGGTTTCTTGGTCGGTGATTGACTGACGCAGTGATTGATGATCGTGATGGGAGTTTGCTGTTGGTCCGGAAGGAATGAACTCGAACATGGCAAAGATGATGGTAGTGACTTCGTTGATGAATCATGAATGGTTCTACAGAGAAGAGCTTGAGTTGATGGCAGTTGAAAAAGGAGGCAGTAATGGTGAAGATATGAATGATGGTTGGAGCTGTGATCGAGCCTGGAAGTTAAATGGAGTTTCTTCTGATGGCGATTGATCATCATGAATGTGAGAAGCAATCTGACAGAGGTTCGAGGAGTTAGATGATGATGGTTGTCGATGATCAATGAGGTGATAATCTTGAATCTATGGTTGGCAGATGAGATAGTTAGCTCGATAATGGCAGTGAGTAATGGGTTTCACTCGAGTGATGATTCAGTGAGGTGAACTCGAGTTGGCAGTTTGATTAATGACTATGATGATGGTGATTCACGGCAGTTGATCATGATGGTGATTATTTATTAATGATATTTATTAGTGATGCTAAATTTTGATGATGGAAGAAAAGAGTTGGAGGTAGTCGATGATGAGAGGCTTTGGTAATTCGTGGTGGCTGGCATTTGATCGAGTCGATGATGGCAGATGGAAGAGATGAACTCGAGTAGCTGTTGATGAAGTATTTATGATCGATGTGGTTTGAGTTACTTCTGTCAAACAAAGGAGAATGAAGCTTCAGTTGGAAGAAAACAGAGATGTGAGACTGTTGTTGGCATAATAAATTGAGTTCTTATCCAAGCACTCTTGGGATTACTTTTATTTGTCTAAGTTCATTGTGTTGTTGTCAAAGAGTCACATAGAGATTTGTAAAGTCCATCCTATCTTTATGATTTGTCAAAATGTCTCTTTGTATTTTGTGATCTCCTATCTATAAAAGGGAGTATCATGTAGTTCATTTTCATCAAGCAAAAAAAGAAAACAAAACAAAGCAATACAGGAGAAGAGCAAAGCTCTCAAAGCTCAAGTTATCAAAATATCTTTTTCTTTCCAAATAGATCATAGGCCTTCAAATTGGTATCAGAGCCTCGTTTAAAATGTCCAACAATCCAGTTTCTCTTATGCCTCGTTTCAATGGAGAAAAATTCGATTATTGGAGCAAGTTAATGAAGCTATTTCTTGAATCTCAAGATCTTTGGAGTATCGTTCAAGATGGTGTTAAAACACCAAGAGATGAAGAAGATGATGTTGAAACACCAAGAGATGAAACTCAATTGACCGATGCACAAAAGAAGACTTTGAAAAAAGAGAGACAAAAAGATAGCAAAGCTCTCTTCCAAATCTATCAAGCAATCGAAGTTCCGATCTATGAAAGACTAACCAAGGCAAGTAGTTCGAAGGAAGCGTGGAAGATTCTTCAAACTACTTACTCCGGAAAAGATCAAGTGAAGAAGGTTCGTTTGTAATCCTTACGAGCCGAGTTCGAAAAATTGGAGATGACGGAAAGCGAGAAGATTGTCGAATATTTTACAAGAATCACTTCTCTTGTAAATCAAATGGCAATAAATGGCGAAATCATGGAAGCTCAAAGAGTTGTCAAGAAAATCATGCGAAGTCTACTCGAGAAGTTCGATCATGTTGTTGTGGCTATTGAAGAGTTACAAGACTACTCTTCGATGACATTGGAGAATTTACAAGGAAGATTGGAAGCACACGAAGCAAGAATACTCAAAAGGAGTCCTAAAATTTCTTCTTCCGATTAAGCATTAAAATCCTCAACTTTGGGAGGCCGTGGTCGTGGACGAGGTAGAGGTCATGGACAAACGAGAGGCGGAAAAACTTGGTCCAACAATCATGGTCAAGCCAATTCAAATGAGGAGGCGAAGGAAGAGGAGAAATCCGTCCAAAATAATTTTCAAAGAGGGCGTGGTCGAGGTCATACTACTTACAAAGGTAAAAAACCTTACATTGAGTGTCACTATTGTCACAAACCGGGACACAAAGCCAATGACTGTTGGGAGAAGTACCCTGAAAAGAAACAAGAAGTCGGTTATGTGCATAAAGCCGAAAATTCAGAAACTTTACTAGTTGCTTCCAATGGAGATTTTGGAAACACTTGGTACTTGGATAGTGGTGCTAGCAAACACATGACGGGAAACAAAAATTTATTTTCAAATCTTGTTGAAGCTAACCATGGGCAGGTTACAATTGGAGATGCGAAGTCTTACAAAATCGAAGGTGTTGGAGAAATTTCTTTCAAGACAAAAGCCGGAAAAGCCGAGAAAATATCCGATGTGTTCTACGTGCCGGGATTGAAAAGCAACTTGCTAAGTGTTGGTCACTTGTTGAAGAAAGGATTTGATATCCGTTTCGTGGACAACACTTGTATTATGAAGAAAAATAATCAACCCGTTGCAAATATAGGTTTGAGTTCTAATAATGTATTTCCACTCAAACTTGATATTTTGAATGTTTCTTGTTTCTTAACTGCAAAAGAGGATGTTTCAAAGTTGTGGCATGACAGATTTGGGCACCTCAATTTTCAAAGCCTAAAGGAGTTGGCAAACAAAGCAATTGTCCAAGGACTGCCGAATATCAATGCAATTGGCGAAGTTTGTGAAGAATGTCAATTGGGAAAGCAACACCGAGAGTCGTTTCCTTCCAAATCGAATTGGAAGACAAAGTCACCTCTGGAGCTCGTTCATACCGACCTTTGCGGACCTTTCCGAGTTCCATCTCTCGGAGGTAATCGATATTTCTTATTGTTTATCGATGATTTCACAAGAAAAGTTTGGGTGTATTTTTTGAAAGAAAAATCTGAAGCTTTCTCTTGCTTCAAAGATTTCAAGTCTCGTGTCGAGAAATTTTCTGATTCTCAAATCAACAATTTGATAAGTGATCGAGGTGGAGAATACTTATCTTCTTTATTTGAAGATTTTTATCGAGTCCATGGGATTAGACACGAATTGATGGCGGGGTATACACCTCAACAAAATGGAATTGCCGAACGGAAAAATCGGACGATCATGGACATGGTTCGGTGCATGCTAAAGAAGAAAAATATGCCATCTGATTTTTGGGCCGAAGCAGTCTCTTGTGCCGTTTATTTGATAATCCGGTCACTGACAAAGAGCTTGGAGGGTATTACACCAAATGAGGCATGGTATGGTAAGAAGCCAAATGTGGTACATCTTAAAACATTTGGTTGTCTTTCATACTCACATATTCCGGATGCTGCAAGAACCAAGCTTGATGATAAATCTGAAAAATGTGTTTTTATTGGCTATAGTGAGAGGACAAAAGCTTACAAGATTTACAATCCTCGAACAAAGAAAATTGTGATAAGCAGAGATGTTATTTTTTGATGAAAAATCCTCTTATGATTTTTCGAAAATGTCAGATTCACTAACATGGCAGGTTCTACTTGATGATGAAGAAGATGAATCAAAATCAGAGGAGGCCAATGATGGTGAAAATGACGAATCCCCAGAAAATTCACCATCACCACCACCAACAAAGACAAGGAGCTTGACAGAACTTTATGATGTGACGGAAGAGATAGACGGGCCAAATCAAATCTTCTTTGCATTCTTTGCAGGAGAAGACCAAATTTCTTATGAGGAAGCCTCAAAAGAAGAAAAATGGAATCAAGCTATGAAAGAGGAGATCAATGCCATTGAGAAGAATGGTACGTGGGAGCTTACACTTTTGCCTTCACACAAATCTTCTATTGGTGTGAAATGGGTGTACAAAACAAAGACCAACCTTGATGGTTCCGTAAACAAATACAAGGCGAGGCTTGTTGCTAAAGGATACAAGCAAAAAGAAGGTGAAGACTTCAATGAAGTATTTGCTCCGGTTTCAAGACTTGAAACAATCCGCCTAATCATTTCTCTTGCTGCTCAAAGAGGATGGAAATTGTACCAAATGGACGTCAAGTCGGCTTTCTTGAATGGTTTTCTTCAAGAAGAAATTTATCTTGAACAACCACCCGGATTCGTGAAGAAAGGCGAGGAAGAAAAGGTGTACAAACTCAAGAAAGCTCTCTACGGCTTGAAGCAATCACCCCGTGCATGGTATGATCGAATCAATAAATATTTTCTGAATTATGGTTTCGAGCGTTGTCCTTTTGAGCACACTCTTTATATCAAAAGAAATTCGAATGGAGGTTTTATGGTGGTGAGTCTTTATGTTGATGATCTTATCTTCACGGGTGATGATCTTAAGATGTTAGAACGTTTCAAAGCTTCTATGAAGAAGGAGTTTGAAATGACTGATTTGGGAGAGTTGCACCATTTCCTTGGCATAAATGTGCAACAAACGAAAGGAGGAATTTTTATTCTCAAGAAAAATATGCAGCCGAGATTCTTAAAAAATTCAGAATGGAGAACTCAAATCCTGTTACAACCCCTTGCATTACAGGATTAAAGTTGAGCAAAGAAGGAGAAGGAAAGTTGGTGAATAAAACTATGTTTCGAAGCTTGATTGGAAACTTGATGTATCTCACCGCCACTCGTCCGGACATCATGTTTGCTGTTAGTTTGATCAGCAGGTTTTTTGGAAAAGCCATATTCAAATCATTTGGAGGCGGCAAAAAGAATCCTTCGATATATAAAAGGAACCATTGACTATGGTGTCTTTTATGAGAAAAATATTCCTGTCAAGCTTGTTGGTTTTACAGATAGTGATCATGGAGGAAGTGTTGATGATTCAAGAAGTACTTCCGAATATGTTTTTAATCTCGGAAGTGGAGCAATTTGTTGGAGTTCAAAGAAGCAACCAATCGTATCTCTTTCTACTGCTGAAGCAGAGTATATTGCAGGTTCCTTCGCCGGATGTCAAACGATTTGGTTGAGAGGAATTCTTGAAAGTATGAATTTCAAGCAAAGTGGTCCTATAACACTCTTTTGTGATAATAACTCGGCTATTTCAATCTCAAAAGATCCAGTTCTTCATGGGCGAACAAAGCACATTCGTCTTCGTTTCCATTTCTTAAGGGAGCTTGTTCATGAAAAAGAACTCAATCTTGAGTATTGCAAAAGTGAAGAGCAACTTGCGGATATCTTCACAAAGCCACTTGGAGGTCCCATATTTTCAAAGAATGTTGAAGCATTGGGAGTCAAGAGCAAACTCAATTTACGGGAGGCAATGTTGGCATAATAAATTGAGTTTTTATCCAAGCACTCTTGGGATTACTTTTATTTGTCTAAGTTCATTATGTTGTTGTCAAAGAGTCACATAGAGATTTGTAAATTCCATCCTATCTTTATGATTTGTCAAAATGTCTCTTTGTATTTTGTGATCTCCTATCTATAAAAGGGAGTATCATGTAGTTCATTTTCATCAAGCAAAAAAAGAAAACAAAACAAAGCAATACAGGAGAAGAGCAAAGCTCTCAAAGCTCAAGTTATCAAAATATCTTTTTCTTTCCAAATAGATCCTAGGCCTTCAACTGTCGATGAGTTTGGCTGGGATTGAAAGAGTACATCCGAGAAAACAGCCTTGTCTAGCTATTTCCGTGTGATTGAGAGTGAACGTAAAAGATTAAGACGCGTTTGAGAGATTAAGAACAACAAGGAACTGTTGTACGAGATTTGGTTGGATTTTGGATAGAGTTTTAGCCGAGGAAATAGGTAAAAAAGATGGGTCTGTGTTGTTGATGTTGGCTGTGAACGGTGGCAGATTCAATAAGGTTTTCAGAGTTTGAGCTGGAGTAGAATACTTAGGCTATATCTAATTCGAATTTGTAGGAAGATACCTATATAAAGAGAGGCATAAAAGACCAAAAACCTACCTCTCTACCTCACGCCTGATTACCACCTTTACAGAGAGGAGCTTTTGCTCCTCCAACCGGTTCACCATCCAATGCAGCCCATATCCCACCTTCATACCAAAGCAGCAGGCTTGAGTTCGAGCCAACAGCCCATCAGCACGCTCAAGCTGGGTCCTTGGGTGATTCTTGGTTTGCTATTTTGAGTTCTAGTTTAATTCTTTTTCTTTATATTTATTGAACTTTGTTATTATAAGTAGCTAAATATTTAATGATTATGGATGATTTCTATGTTTTGGGTGTGAATCTTTATTAGTTATATAAAATTATTTGTAGTTTTAATAATTATCGTTTGTTTTCACTATATCTAGGGTTTATAATTGATTTTCTAGATTGTTCAAGTGATCAATTGGATTAATCTATTAATATGTTTAATGCTAGTACTGAGTTATGAGATAAGTAATCGTCCATCGACTTGTACATAAGTAGAAATCGTGAGACCTTGCAGAGGGATTCCGTGGAGAAATTACGAGCGAAGACAACACCAGCAAGTGGACCTTGATCTAAGAGTTTAACTACTGGGATCAACCTAAATTCACAAAGCCTAAAACATTCGATTGGGTTATATCTTGAGTGATTTACTACTTGGTGGCCCAGTTGGATAGAATCTGGTAGTCGAGAGCTTCTGTATCCAGTGATAAAAGGAGTTTTGGGGATAACACTGATCTAGATGTTATTCTACGGTTGGTGATGAATGACTCCGACAAAGATAGATAAGTATACTACTCGAGTTAGCGTTTGGTAACATCGAATGATTCCACAATCATATTTCTTTCTTATTATTGTATTTATTATTTTTAGTTAATTAATTTACAAACCTCCCTTTTCAGTATTTATTCTAATTTTTTTAATCTAAATATCATATCAATTACACAGCTCTCTGTGGGAACGATCCTTACGCTATATTACTAGTTAAGTAGTGGAAAATATCTTGATTAATTTGTTATACTTACGACACACTATCATACATCATCGCAAATGTATTATGTTAAGTTCATAAAGTCATCATATACCCATAATGACGGAAATATGAAGTCTAACTAGAGAATAACCTAACGCATCATGCAATCGAGTTTAATTCCCCAAGAGCATCAAGATTTATAGAATGGAATAATCAATGCAACAAATTACGACGAGCAACCAATTTTAAAAAGGTGAAACTTTACATGCAATTATAAGAAAATATCACTAGAGTCAATAATCACACTATGCTACTTGTAATCAAGATTTTTTAACTTCTATATATTAACAACCTTAATTGAGCTTTAGATATGAATATATGTTCACTTAGTATGCATCTTAAAAAAACAGTCAATCATACGTGACGATATTATTAGTAAATTATGAACGATAATTATGAGACAAAACTAATTTATCAATCAAGCAACACATTTGCAATATTCAACTACATCCCTAACTAATAAAAACAATTTACCTACTTATGGATTTACTTAAAACCCATGGAAAATATTGAGAAGAAAAAAAAAAGATAATATATCTTAGTTCCCCATTTTAAAGGGGTAAACCAACGCGTTGTTTGACCCTAGTTAAATCTTTTCTTCTCAATATTCCCTATTTTAAAGGGGTAAATCAATGTGTTGGTTGGCCTTATGTAATTGTGTCTAAGCTCCCCATTATATAGGATCTTAGAACCTCTTCTTGATGCTTATCCAACTAGGAAACCTAACCAAAATAGGAAAGTACACTTCTTTACGAAACCTCTTCAAATACTAGCACCTCCTCTAAATCCCTATCCAATTAGGTTTAGAATTCCCAAAGAAACACCAAAAACTAGCCCATATATAGCTTCTCACGTCAAAAATAGAAGTTGGGCCATGGATCCAAGAAAAAGCCTGCCCTTATCCGTCGGAAATAGAAAGACTAGAGGAGGGAGACGTTGATGCAATGTGTGAATAACATGCTCGTGGAAAAGAAGAACCTCGGGCATAGTTTATTGGGATGGACTTCTGCGATTGTTAAACCCAGTCGCAGACCTCCACATGTCTGTTTATTTTATTTTATTTTCCTTTTCTTACACCTCGATGACATTTTTCTCTTGGACACTTTTCAATTTCTCCACCTCCAATTTTCTCGTTGTGTTCATAACTTCTCCATACGACATCGGAATAACCTCATTTTTTCACCGGTGGCTTCATCTATTCGTTCTCTACAAAATTATAATAAGAAATTATGGTTTTGAATGATTTCCACTTGGTCCTTAATCCTTCTTCACTTGTAGAATTCACTTTTATAGTTATTTTCACTTTTTTTTTTGATAGTTTACCTAATAAAAGACATAAACTAGAAAACAAGCATTATACAAGGTAATATACAAGAATTATAGCTAAATCAAGTATGGAATTGACATTCAAAACATGTAAGTTAGGCACTTATCAACATGTCTAAAGCTTTTGACATACTAGAGTGGAGCTTTCTCATTGAATTGATGAAAAATATGTGGCTTTTTGATACTTGGTGTTTACTAGTCAAGCAATGTATAAGCAATAGTAGAGTTCCAGTTCTTCTTTATGTTTCACCAGGAGAAGTTTCCTAAACAACAAGAGGAATTATGCAAAAATACTTCCTTTCTCCTTACCTTTTCATCATTGCGATGGAGGCTTTTCCAGAATTTTACTTGTTGCATGACATCACAATAAAATCTAAGGTATCCAAATTGCAACATAATTGACTGCTTTTCACTAAAACAGATATACATAGTGTTAAAAATCTTGTGACGAACCAAAAATTTTCGCTTCCAACATGTTGGGTTTCGGCCCATTGACAAATTCCAACTTCCCGATACGCCACTCGAGGAGCTAACATTATCAATTTTTCGGACCAATATAATTTTACCAAGCAAATATAATCCGTTTTACCAAGCAAATATTAATTAATATTTTCCCAAATGATGTATAAGCATATAGACACAATTTTTATTTCGAGGGTCATCGAATCCGTCAAACTACTTTATAGTTTTTGATATCATTTTTGAATTTATCGATACCAATAGATGATATGAATTACCACATTTGGTAACAATCCTCTCTTATAAAACACCAACTTCATATGCTGGGACTCTTCTGAACTGAAATCTCACTATTCGAGGGTTAGAATTCTCTGAGCATATGACCCATACCATAGTACTCAGAAATCCACAAGCTCTGATATGAAGTCAATTAGGACCTTCGGAGAATGCGTCTCATACCGCATATACCCAGGGATCCCAAAAGAGTCCATAATTTCACAAGGGTCATCGGGTTAGACAAATGATTTCCATCGCTTATACTTTGAGGTTCTCTTGCGGTAGTTACAGCTAACAGTCACCGTTACAGCTAACGGTCTTCCAGTTATCCACCCGTAGCTGAGAGCTATAGCTGGCCTAACAAAACACATCGTACTGAACAGGTGAGGGGTGATCAGTCCCAGTGTCAGGGGTAGTCGAATACCAACCACTGTTACAGCTAACGGTCTTCCAGGTAGCCACCCGTAGGTAAGAGCCCCAATGCGCGTGGCAACTCACAGTACTAGGTCAATCTCAACAGACCATCTTTCTCAAATGATATGAATTACTCAAAAGAGTTGGTAATCATTTCCAAACCAATTGTACTAACTTTTATCATAAACAACAACCATTTCTCTCAGATGATATGAGTTACCTCATACGGTAATAACCATTGCTTAACTCACATGCCAGATAGGATAATAATTACCTCGAATGGTAATAATCATTTTTTGTCTTACGGGATGCACAATTATCAGATGGTATGAATTACCTTGTAAAGGAAACCATCATCTTTGTCTCACATTTATATCAGATGATATGAACTGGAAATAAATCATCTCTTCACTAGGTAGTATAAACTACCAGTACTGCAACTACCTCTTACAAACGATATATATACTGTGAAGGTTGCAATCGTCTTTGAATAGATAGTATGAACTGTCGCGCAACAACCAATACTTTCAAATCATATAACAACCTTATGCTGAATCGCAGAGCGGCTGTCTACGTATCCTCTTTATAGCTCGAAAGGATCAAGCACGACCGTAGTTCGTCTTGCCATGCACCACAAAAAAGCATTTATATTTTTAGCTACCTCTATTTCCGAATAGCTTTATACTCCATTGAAATCACAATATTCAAATTTACAAGCTAAGCACGTATGGAAAAAGAATAAACAAGAATATTGTATAACAGAAATTTAATATAATGAGTGAGAGCATAAATAAGCTCAATCACCAGGTTAAAAAGCACAATGAAAGTATGCCAAAACGTTCAACTAAAATAGGACAAGGAAATAAAATATGACAATGGTAAAGAGAATTGAGATTTGTATTAGTTGTAACTGAGCCTATCTTTACAATACAGAACCATCAAAAACTCGGTAATACATTTTTACTTTCTCACATGACAAATACATCAATGATAACAAGATTTCATCATCTACTAACCATGTTGCCAGACCGTACACATTATAGATTTAGAGATGCATCAATTATGGAATCCCATCATCTTATTATGTCAAGTATCAAATTTACCAAGCTATTAAACCATACAGACTTTCAAAACAAAACCAGTTGCCTAACCTTTGAGAATGTAATTTCTTAGACTATGCATATGGGCTACAGCTTATAAAGAAATAGACTGCACTACTTTGATATTTAGTTAAAGGTCCATATTATTAATTTCATTCTCTAGTACCGGGAGGTCTAAATTTACAACAAACTAATCGAGCTAACAGTAGACTGTATCCAACACCCAAACACAGCACATGAAGATTTCCATCAAGACCAAACTTAACAAATAGATGTAACACAAAGAGAGTGACTAATCATTCCACTTTATAAAACCCATGCATACCCATCAAACAAATTCCACATTATAAAACCCATGCATACCCATCAAACAATTAGGGGTGTTCATGGGTAGACTAACTCGCCCGCCCCAAACCGAACCGGTTCGGACCGATTGTCAAACCGCTTCAAACCGGATATATATTGGGGTGAGTTGGGTGGGTATTTGTAAAACCCAAACCCATAGGGTTGGGGCGCGGGTTGAGGGATCCAAAACCAGACTGCCCCAATCAAATCGATGGGTATATACTATATGGGTGTAATATAATACAAATGGGTGTATAGTATAACCGTATAAACATATAAAGGCAAAAATAAAACCCTAAAGCTAGCTTTTCAACTTCTTTCTCTTGTATTCTTCTCTCTGCCGCCACACACAACAATTACAAACCCTAAAAGTATACCAATGCAATCTATAGAGTTAGATAAGGTTGAGGAAGAGAGGCGTAAAAGAGAAAAAAACAAAAGCATTCTCGTATCCGAGGTACGTTATGATCATGTTTGACCGAGTACTGATGATAATTGTAGTACAACTAACTAAGTGAGATGTTTCCTGATGTTAGAGTATTACCACTTTATTGGTTAGTTGTCTATGCGATAAAATCATGTTTTTATGCATTTGGTTTACTAACATTCTTTGTGTTTGTGTTTAATTGTTCATGCAGGATGAGCCATCCACTGTAACCACTAGCACTAAGGTTGTTAGTTTTAAAGAGGTAATATCATTTTTGGTAATAGGTTTGTTTAGTTTTCCTAAAAAAAGAACTTGTTAAATTTTGTATTTTTATTAACTAATTTGCCTGAGGAATGACTTATTAGAAGTTAGCCATATATGTCATGCTTGTTGAGCCATTTTTGATCAATCATAGTTGTAGTTGTGACCACATCATCGTCTCTTACAATAATAAAGGAGTGATGAGTATTAACTCGTCAAGTGCATCTTGTTCGGTAAGCCTATTAAATATTCAAATTTGTAAATGACTATATGTGAATATGCGATCTTTCTAATAAATATGAATACTTACAACGTTATTTTTTTTTGTAGATGACTTCTCCTATTCTACAACAAACCTCATTGGGTGCCACAAGAGAAACTCCTATATCATAATCGAGCCCAACCGGCGATTATCCTACTTTAGATAAAGAATCTCAAGACCCGCCAATAGTACGATCCCAATCGCCAGTTCCTGCTAGTATTGAAGGTACCTTGGTTAACAATAGAAAGAAGCCGGATTCATGGGTATGGGAGCATTTCACCAAAGTTACTGTTAACAATCAACAAAGAGTTATTTGCAAACACTGCAAGATAAGTTATTCAGCTAATTCGAAGAAGATTGGAACTTCAACTTTAAATACTCATTTGTTGAGTCGATCTAAGAGGTTCCCTGGTCGAGATGATAAGCAGAAATCTATAGGCTTTGAGGCTAAAAAGGGTTCGGAAGAGGCTGGTAAGATGGTTGCGAGGAGTTACAATGATGAATTATGTAAATAAGCTTTAGCCTACATGATTATCGTCGATGAGTTGCCATTTAGACATGTTGAGGGTGAAGGATTTAAATATTATAGTAATGTTTTGGAGGATAGGTTTAAGATCCCATCACGTACAACGTTGCTTTGGTGTACTCACCAGAATATGTAAACATTGATAATGTATCTACATTAGTGGTAATCCACAGACAGTGCTTTTTGTAGGAGCCCGAGCTTTTACAATAGTAAGGTTAAAGTACCCTTCTCCATAGGGCTTTAGTGGTAGCTTATTGCCTTATACAGACCCCTAATGAACAAAGACTCTACTGTCCCTTACATATAAACACCTTCTGCAATAGATACACATACCTCAACTACTCTCTGAAAATGGATATACTTGGTATTTCAAGAATTCAAGTAATCCCTCCTGATCTGTTTTTGCATATACATGTTTCAATTTAGTTTTAGCTTGTTTCATGCTTCATGTTATAAATTATATGGACTATAATATAGTGTATATTTTTTTATGACAGGTATTATTGGTTTTACTATTTGGATTAGTAAGTTTATTATTTAGAAGAGCCAAATCATTTGACTACACTGTCGAAAACACATGGTGGCAACTTTGAAAGATTTTGGAGGAGTTGGTGATGGAAAAACTTCAAACACAAAGGCATTTCGGTTAGCCTTTAGTTATCGTAGTTGATACAAAGCGGCTAACGGTGGATCTCAACTCTTTTGTTTTGTGATGGACATAGTTCTAATTATGAACTCCATTTTAATTTTTGTAATAGACCTTGTTCCAAGTACCACCCTCTAGCACTGTTAAAAACACTACTGATTCAAAAGAATGTATTTTTTCTTATCTTTTTATTTATTAAGATTTAACTTTCATATATTTTTCTGTTATAAATGATTATATTGCAGGTTAAGTTTAGTAAAAAAAAAGTATGCAGTGGCTTTAACTGTTCAGCCCATGTGGCAAAATATGGGCTAAACTTAATCTGGACCCTGATTCTTTTAAAGGGCCTAATAAATTTGTAAGCCCATTTCAAACCGTTGAACCGACCCAAACCGGACCGATGAATAACGGTTTGGGTCATATCGGTTTGGACAAAGTAATAGTCCGATTTGGGTTGATATTTTGATAAACCGCATAATGGTTGGGTTAGTTTGGGGCAGCCAAAAAACCATCGGATCAGACCGCTGCACACCCCAACAAACAATAATTAAATGTTTACCCACATAAGCATGGAGTTTGGATATAAACACATGCATCATTTGCTCACAACATACTATTTAGATTTTCATGTGTCATATCTAAGCTCAAAAATATATGTCACCAAATTCAGAATTCCAATTTGTTAGTCATCTAAACTTCAATATATATAATATATATACATACATATATAGGCTCACTAGATAAAACTGCATTAGGTCCGATTGTGGTCGAGAGCCCATCCAATTAAACACAATAAAATTAAAACAACTAACTCAAAGATGAACATAACGGACGCTAACCATTTTTACCAACATACATAATTAAGCCAATTATCTTGACCTTCATAATGATAGATAATTTCCACTATGATCTAAAGGGATCCATTTACCAAATGAATACTTCATTTCTATCCAACAAATTTAGCTAGGTTCCAATAGACCAGTATATTCTCAATTGTGTCACTAATGGCGACACCGATAGGTAGTAATAACATTTCTAAGAGCAGCTCAATTAACACAGCAAGATAAGACCCAATACTATATGTATCATTTAGATCCTGCTAACAATTTCATCAACAAAAAAATTTAATTTAGATATTTACCACCAATAAATCCCAAGAAACACAAAGGAGCATTTTCGACTAAGACATACAAGCATGCCTGAAATAATCAATCTGATCACCAAAAGTTAAGCACTAATCCATTGCAAGAATCAGCTTAAAGTCATGGGTTCATTTTGTTTTATCAAGGCTTTCTTAATATTCCACTTAAGTGATAAGTAGAAAAAAAATGAAGTTCAGATTAACCAAACGATAACTTCACATGGAACAGACAGCACAAGGTTTCAAATTAACTATTCTATTCACTCATAAGCTATTTACAGGAGGAGTTCTAAATCCATTTAGCATTCAATTAAGTGAAGGTTTCAAAACTAAAGCCATGACAAAGAATATACACACTAGTACCATTTGAAAACAATCATTCAAATAACTATTTTGATAGAAAATCTTAAACACCGTTACATGCTCTAGAATATTTCTGCCAGTAAAAATAGTCATTCTATAATATGTATCACAGGGGGGAAAGGAAACTTAATTTAACAGTTACAAAACCTCTGCAACCATTGTCAGAACAAAAAAAACACTCCAATCCAAAAGCATACAGGTTCTCACTACCACCGACTAGTCTCAGCAGGACGAGCAATAAGAGAATTCAAGAGATGGAACAATGAATTTGTGGCCGTCCGTTGTATTTCTTGCCAATCCACCTTTGACCCTTCCTTTTATGTTGATTAACTCATACATGGAACTTGGAGAGAGTTCTCTTCAATCAGAGACACTAGTATTCAGCCTCAAATTGACGCATGCAAGAGTTGATCAAAACCCTAAAAGAAAATCCCAAATCGAAGAGCAGGACTGAAGAATTTCTCCACCCCGTTTGTAAAATCAACCATCCTAAACAACAACAAGCCGGTGTGACCATATTAATTTTGTGTTGTAAATTATGTTCTCTTAATCTCCCACGAAGTGGAGATATTTGGCTGAGAAATATAAAACGAAAATACAAGAGGAAGAAGAACGATCACACTCTCTCCTAAGCTGGTTCTGTTTCCTTGTTTTCATCATGAGTACAGAGAAGACTAAAATGTCCCTGATACCATCTCTACTTTCCATGTGTTTGGCATGCTCAAATTATCTAGTGTTTTTATAACGTCTACTAGTATCACTATTTTTTTTTTGGACGGTAGCATGCAACAACAAAAGAAACAAAAGAGAAACCGACAACAAGAAAAGGAGCTACGACACAAGCTGCTCCTGAGGGAGTTGGGAAGATGTCCACGAATGGACATTATGATGTTTAGCATACGCTGTAAGATTGTGAGCCAGGTAATTGACTCTCTTTGGAACAAAGTGAAATTCAACTGAATCCAAATTCAAAGTCTTGGATCTGATCTCATCAATGACATGAGCAATTCTCCAAGGGATGGGTTGTTTGTGTTGGAGAATATTAGTAACTTGCTAGCAGTCCCCTTCGACAATGATGTTGTGAGCCTCAATTCGTTGGGCAAGATCAAATACAAGAAGAAAACCATGAGCTTCAGCAACCAGTGGTATTGTGGTGTTCACAATAGTAGAGCCAGCACCAAGGATGTTTCCACTAGCGTCCCTTGCAATAACAGCTGGAAACGCCTTATCATCAGCTACAGCCGCATCCACGTTGATCTTAATATAGTTTACTGGAGGAGCTTGCCAAATGGATGAGTGTTGCATGGGCTGACCAGATCCTAGATTAGGAGTGACTAATTCATTTGCTTCATCTACTTTGTTGTAGTTATTAAACCAGTATAGACCATCGTTAATAATTCTTTGAATATTAATGAGAGTTTTCTCAAAAATCAGTTTGTTGCGTGCCTTCCAAATTGCCCACCAAATACAAGCACCCATACAGAAGGTAGCACCACCGTCTTGTTTATCCATCCAATATGTGCAGCAAGCAGCAACAGATCCTTCGGTCAAGTGGCTTATCCTGAAATTTAAAGGAGACGCAAAAAGAATTGCTTGAGACACCTGGCATTGCACAAATAAATGGTCATTAGTTTCCACAACATTTTGACACAAGGGGCAGTCAGTTGAAACACCGGGAATATGGCTTCCGATTTTTTCCTGAACACCAACACCATTTCTGATAACCCTCCACATAAAATTCTGAATTTTTGGTGCAATATGTTTTTGTTAGAATTAAAAGTGATTTATTACCAAAAAAAAAATAATTTGTTTTGTTACCTAATTTATCTTGATGGGACCAAAGGGTCACT